>CM076582.1:142000978-142294419 GCA_034641835.2 Pinus albicaulis
TCCATGGAGGCGTATTGGGAAGGGGGACAGAGCCCCCGCCGGGCTCCATGGCCGGCAAAGAGTACCGCAGGGCTGTGCGCTGGGCGCAACAGCCATAGGGGCGAGCAGAGAGGCGCCCAGAAACCCTGAAACAGGCCGAACGCGGAAGGAGGGCAGAGCGCGCTAAAAAAAAAAAAACCAAATCGCGCGACTTTTAAGGTGCCATAGTTGTTCTTATTTCTTGAGAAAATCATGTCGTTTTAGTTCCAGAGATTTTAAATTTTCCAATTCGATTTCAGACAAAATATCTGAAGAATTCAGCTTAAATAGGTCATCTATCTCAGCTTCAGTGTTTTTTAGGGAAAATTATTGTTTGGCTCTAAAATCTCCTGCCCAAGCTTTTGTAACTTTTTTTATTTTTGAAATATTTTCAGCCCACATCTGCATGTATGAAAGCGATTGAGAGGGAGAAAAATGTGTCCAAGTTGAAAACACCAGGGCCTTATAATCTTCTTCCAATATCCACGAGGGATTAAATTTCATTGGGGGAGGTGGCTTTGATTCAGGAACTTCTAGAGATAACACAATGGGCCGATAATCAGAGAGGCCTCCAGTCTCAACACATGCCTTAACTCGGATATGAGATGTCAGTAATGATAATGCTATTAAAAAACGATCCAGCCTTTTCGCTATAGCAGCCTCATTTCTTCTATTGTTTCGCCAAGTAGGTTCCATTTTTATGGGTTGGACATCTACTAATCCGTGGGAGATAAAAAGAGACTGGAGAAAAGGAGCAAGAGGATCTGGCCTTGCAGAGGGCCCCCAAATTTCGTTCAGGGAGAGTGTAAAATTTAAATCTCCACCCAGGATAAGATTATGGGAGTCCCGGATATCTGAAGAAAAAAGGTCTCTCCAAAAAGTCCTCTTGTCGCTACAGGGACCATACACATTTAAAAGAGAGAAGGAGCATCCTGACTGTGGATCAAAAATGTAAGTTTTTATATAGGAGGGGGAACTGATGGAGGATTGGACTGAAATGGATGGGCTAACAGTGGTGATAATGCCCCCTGCTAGACCCGAGGCATCAACATAAAAAAATGACCAATATTTTAGCCAATTTGAAAGAGAATATTGAGCCCATGAACCAAACAGTTTAGTTTCTTGAAGGAATAACACATCAGGAGTGACAATTTGCCACAATCGTTTGAGGGCTAGCTGGGAAGGGGCATCCCCAAGACCCCGAACATTCAAAGAAAGAATGATCATTTAAGGCCCTTTTTAGGGGCGCTCTCTGCTCTAAGAGCCCTTAGAATTGTCTTTTGTTTTCAAGTGTGGACGTCCATCGAAGCCTAATTTTGGGCTTTGGATAGTGCATATTTTTGACCTAGAGTGATTTTAGGAGGCAACACCATTACAAGGCCTCCTCTGATAGCATGATCAGGACTAATATGAGAGGGAGCACAAGAGCGTAATTTAGCAGTGTAGGGGCTAGGAGAGGGGCGGGCAGGGGATGAGATAAGAGGGCTACGAGAAGGAGGCAGATAGGGAGGCAATGAGGGAATGGGTGCAATGGGAGGGGGCGCGTCAACATCATTTTCCACAGGAGAAGAATTTAGGGAAAGACAGGGGGATAAGACATTACTGCCCAAAATGTCATTACCAGGAACATGCTTGGAACAATTCAAAGGAGTTGCAGAAAAATTAAAAGGATTACCTTTGACAGAAGAAGAGGTGACCTCCTTTTTTTTCGAACTGAGAAGCATGCATATCCTCCGGGGGCGCCATCACTTGGGGAGAAACAGGGGGGATGTCCTGATCACTGTCCTGACGTTCTTTTTTTCTCCAAACCTTTTTGTATGAAGGTCGAGAAAGATCAAGATTATGGCAATCTTGAGCCAAATGACCCACCTTCCTGCATAAAAAACAACGGAAAGACAACTTCCAATAATCCAATTTCTGCGTCCATTTGTTGCCATGCATCTCTAGGACAATACCTTCGTAAAGGCCATCCCTGACGTCGAGTTATACTAGTATTTTGGCACACCACCTGTCATATTTAAAGTCCCAATCGTCTTCAAGGGAGATAAATGTTCCAAGCTTGTTTCCATTTGTGTCAAGAATATCTCGTTGCCAAAAAAATTGAGGAAGACCAGGGAGAATAACCCAAAATTTTTGCAAATGTTGAGGAGTGCGATCATCGTTAAAACTAACATCCCAATTCTGTTGGATTAAGCTTGCCAGACCCCAATTCCAGACTCGATTAGTAAGTTTTAGTTTATCCTCCATAGAAACAACTTTAAAAATGGGCCATCCCCGTGACAGTTGATGGAAAACAAGAGTATAACAAAGAAGCGACTTCCAGTGTTCTTCCATCTAGCTGAGAATAGACTCTTTTGAAGCCATCCTTCCGTAGAAATGCCCGACCAATGCCTTTTCTAGGTAATTTGGGATGTCCGAGATAGGAAAGTCAATACCCACCACCAATTTCGCAACAACCGATTTTGACCCAATGCTCTTTTTTCTCCGCGAAGGAGGATTTGTCGAGAGCCGATTCCCTTCATCATCATGGGAAGGATGCAGATTGGAAGGGGTGTGAGCGGTCGATGCATTATGAGAGAGGGTGGCAGATGGCGAAGGAGTGACGTCCTGAGGGCATGGCATAATTTCAGTGCTTGTAGCCCTCTGCATAAAATCGAACTGGGCGGGGAGGACATGTCCTGTCTCAGGGTTGAGAGAGCAGTCCCTGTCATAAATGATGAAATGTGGCGAAAAACGGTAAGACATAATATAAGCGCCGATTTTTGAAAAAAGGGTCGAGCCAAAAAATAGGGAACCCAGACCTAAGAGGAATGACTACCCACCCAAAGGAGAAATAGACAGGAAAAAATTACATGAGTGATCCGAGTAGGATCACCCCACAGGGTTGCGGTTTGCAGAGCCGGAGCCACAGAAGCACGGGAAAATCAGAGGATCCTTCTCATATATATATATATATATATATATATATATATATATATATATATATATAGATATAATGTATGTATATATATTCCACTTCAAAGATGGATAAATATTGACTATAAGACTCATAATCATCAATCATGGTGTATTATGATATTAATGAAAGTTGATTATAATCTAGGATGATTTAATAAAAAATTTAAATAAAACATTATAAAATTGAATATTATAATAAAAAAATTGAAAAAAACATCATACATTTCAAATGAAAATATTGTGTTTACATTAAATCCTTTAATACTACACCCCATTTGATATTATGTCAAGAAGAACTAGTGGCATTGCAATAGATGAAGTGTGACGACATCCCACTGACTTTCTAAGGCAATAGAATGAAAATTATGAATATTTATATTTCTTCCTTATATATTGATAATCATTTTCTTTATTAGCTCACATTAAAGGTTAGGCAAGGACTTTAGTGATCGATTAATTGTTGACTTCATGTTAATTTGTGGTTTGACCATAATTTTTTTTACACTTGTCAATGTTGAAGATGGGACAACAATATTTTTCATTTATATAATAAAATGAAAACCTATTAATTTCAAATGTCATTGGAAAATAGGATTTTGAGTCCTATTACACACTTCACATTTTCCAATGTAATTTTTCCTTTGCAAAAAATGAGTTAACCTAATTTATTAATTAGAAAATGATGGAAAGATTCATCCAAGTTTAAAAAATTTGAGTTAACTTAAGTTCGATCAAAAATATATTGTTAGGTTCCTATAATGCTAGTGTAGCCCCCATATTGTTATTGTTATGCTCATGTGGCCCCCATATTGATATTTTTGTTCCCTTACATTATTATTTTTATGTAGGCCCGAATTATATTGTGGCTCTTTAAACTCCTGTATATACCAAGGAGGTCTTGTCATTTGTGTCATCCAAGAATTGTTCATTTATGTGATGTAAAAGGAGTTTTCCTCTTAGAAGATGCTTATTTTTAGGTCATTAATCTATCTTTTCTTCTATTTTGTGATTTGGTTACACAACATTTGGTATTAGACCTTTGGATCCTAGGGTTTTTCTGCTTCCAACAGGGCCATCTTGGAATTTTCACTATAACTTCCTTTTTTTTTTTTGTGAGGCTTCAGAAGCTAAAATTTTGACCATATGGAGCCAAAATCTTAAAGAACACCATGTAATTTTTTTTTTATTTTTAAATTTTTAAATTTTTAAATTTTTTATTTTTATTTTTATTTTTAATTTTTAAAATTTAAATTTAAATTTAAATTTTAATTTTTTTTTAAAATTTTTATTATTTAATTTAATTTAATTAATTAATTTGTTTTAATTTTTAATTTTTTAATTTTAATTTAATTTATTTATTTTTATTTATTTTATTTTATTTTATTTATTTATTTATTTTTTTCTGTGAGGCTTCAGAAGCTAAAATTTTGACCATATGGAGCCAAAATCTTAAAGAACACCATGTAAAAATTTCAGATCCTGGTTCACTATATTATTGGATATATGATTCAAGTAAATTAGGGTTTTTGTGTGCCAAAATTCTGCCTCAAATAGGTGCCTCTATGAAAATAATCATAACTTTTGTTTCGGGCATCCAAATTGAATTTAGTAAAAAGTGGTTGAAATTGCATAGACTTCAGTTTATTGGGTAATATTTTTGGGGCTAAAGGTTGAAACAATGACACATGGAATTCCATACAATTTTGCTCTACTGAATTCCATAATTAGGCCATATTGGGAAAATTGGTATAACTTTATCTTGAAGAATCCAATCTTGGTCTAACTAGTGGGGTTGGAAAGAAGACATAGAGGGCTACCTCAAGACACAATTTCAGACCTTGGGAGATCAAAATAACATATATACAATAGTTTCAAGATCGAGCTCCAAAATGCAAGAAAAAGGTGTCAATTTATTTATTTATTTTTAATTTGCATATCTTTTGTTTGAAAAAAAAAATTGAATTGATTCAAAGGGCATATTGAAGCATAGATATCATTATTTGTTTCTAAAATATCTTGAAAAAAAAATAAACACACCTAGTAAGACAAAAAAAATCTCTACTATGACGCATGAAGAAGAGGAAGAAATGCAACTTGATATATCAAAATTACGAGACCAAGTGTAACAAATTTCACTCTCACAAAGAGTAACCAAAAATGAATTGGAAGAAATGATGAATGTTAAGATGGATATTTTAAAAGGGGACATGGATGGTTTAGAAAATAAAATAAAAAGGGACATGGGAGTTTTGAATTATGGTTTAGAAGCAGACATGGAAGAAATGATGAATGTCAATATGGAAGGGTTAAATGAAGGTTTGAAAAAGTTGTTGTAAGAAAGATTTCTTAGTAGTGACAAGGAATTCCATGAAAATAAGGATGAGGAAAAAAGGAAAATGAATTATGATTTTAGAGACTCTAACCCATGGCTAAAGATCAACCATATTCCAAATATTCTTATGAGGAAGTTTGATGGCAATGATTCAATAACATGGATACTATAGATGGAACAATTATTTGATCTACATGATGTGCTACACACACAAAAGGTAAGAATTTCATCTTTATATTTAGAACTCAATTGGTTTGTGTGGTATCGATGACTTTATCCTCATAAACCAATTGTCACTTGGACAATTTTTACGGAGGAATTGATAGCACATTATGAGGATACAAAGAGAAATACCTTCTTTAGCCAACAGATAAATCTCAAACAAAAGGGTTAAATGGTGGAGCACATTGAGGACTTACAAATATTGAATATCAAGGTACCTGATATTCCATGGGAGAATATGAACAATGTCTTCATAGCGACATTAAAGGATAACATCCAACATGAGGTTCACCTTTGGGAACCTAATTCATTGGAAATGCATTCAGGGTGGAAAGAAAAG
Organism: Pinus albicaulis; assembly: GCA_034641835.2. NCBI lineage: Eukaryota > Viridiplantae > Streptophyta > Pinopsida > Pinales > Pinaceae > Pinus > Pinus albicaulis. The sequence goes on from CM076582.1 coordinate 142,006,849, forward strand.
TTGAAAGAAAAATTATGACAACAAGGAGGTATACCACTCACAACTATAAAGATGGAAGTGTAGTTGCTCCTAACTTCCCACAACCTACAAGGTTAACACCACAAAAACTAGAGGAAAAAAGAGCAAAAGGGCTTTGTTACAGTTGTGATAGAAAATACACTAAAGGTCATAAGTGTGTTGCAAAGAAATTATTTTGCATATATTGAGAAGAGGAGGAAGAAAAGGAATAAGAAACATCAAAAGAAGAGGCTATACATCAGGAACCAACTAGAGAAAGAATAAATGAACCTGACAATATCTTGTAAACCGTTGGCAGGAATTACCACTCCTCAAACTCTCAAGATAGAAGGATATATCAAGAAGAAAAATATAATTATGTTGAGTGATTCAAGTGGTACCCATAATTTAATTCATTGTAAGATAGCCAACAAATTGAATTTCTTTCTATATCCAACACCATAGTGTCAAGATGGTTGCAAATCGAGGAACTATAAATTGCTCAGGGAAGTGCCATAATATCAAGCTAACCATGGGGTATATATTGAATATCCCAATGCTTTCCATTCCAATGGGTGTTGTTAATGTTGTATTAAGATTCGAATCATTACAATCTTTGGGGATGATAGATTTTAATTTACAAGAATTTTTCTTGAATTTTTTCTTGGAAGGAAAGGAAATTGAATAAAGGGGTATCACAGGGAAACTAGGGAAGATAATCAAATTTAATGGCATGAAAAAGCTTCTGAAGAAATGAAAAAAAGGTGTAATTGCACAAATATGCTCACTCATTTTTCAAACAGTGAAATCATCCATTTATCCATATCTCCAAAGAGTCATGGACAATCATTCCAAGGTATTTGAGACTCCCAAAGGTCTCCCGCCTATTCGTGATCATGATCATGCTATTCACTTGATTCCAAGAAGTGTTCCACCAAACATCAAACCTTACAAATATCCCTATGCCCAAAAGAGTGAAATTGAACATATGGTTGCAGAAATGCCAGAGGCAGGTACAATTAAACCTAGCCAAAGTTCTTTCTCTTCTCTAGTAGTATTGGTGCACAAGGAGGATGGATCATGGCATAAGTGTCTAGAATATAGAGAGCTTAATAAGCTTAGTATTAAAGATACATTTATCATTCTTATCATTGATGAATTGTTGGATGAATTACATGGAGAAATTCACTTCACCAAGTTGGATATTCATTTTAGATATATTCGAATTAGAATGAACACAATAGATATTCCAAAAAAAACATTCAAAACTCATGAAGGTCATTATGAATTTTTGGTCATGCCTTTTGGCCTTACTAATGCACCTTCCAGATTTCAAGGTTTGATGAATTCCACTTTCAAACCCTTTCTTAGAAAAATTGTGTTAGTATTTTTTGATGATATACTAATTTACAACAAGTCTTGGAAAGATCATGTTCAACATGTTGATAGGGCGCTTAAACTATTGGAGGAGAAACAATTGTATGCAAAAGCCTCCAAATGTTTCTTTGGGGTACAAGAAGAGGAATATTTTGGTCATATTATATATCATGAGGGTGTTAAGGTATACCCTGAAAAAATTAAAGCCATAAAAGAATGGAAAATTTTCACAACCCTAAAGCATCTTCGAGGATTTCTCAAGTTGACAGGGTGTTATTGCAAGTTTGTTAAGAATTATGGGAAAATAGCAGCACCTCTAACAACATTACTAAATAAATATGCATTTTTTTGGACTCAAGAATTAACTAAGGCCTTTGAACATCTTAACGAGACAATGTGCCAAGCTCTGATCTTAGCTACACCAAACTTCATAAAAACCTTTATTGTGCAATGTGATGTCTCAGGAAATGGAATTGGTGCTATTTTAATGCAAGAAGGAAAACCCATTGCTTTTGAAAGTCGTCCAATCAAGGGAAAGTATTTACACAACCCTATTTATGAGAAGAAAATGTTAGCAATACTACATGCCCTTAAGTAATGGCACCCTTACCTAATGGGAAGAAACTCCAAGGTAAAAATAGACCATGATAGTCTTAAATAATTTTTGGAACAAAGAATATCTTGAGAAGAGTAGCAAAAATAGGCCACAAAGATGTTGGGTTATAACTTTTAAATCATCTACAAAAAAGGGAAGTAAAATTTTTTTGTAGATGCACTCTCAAGAAGGGATGAGGATGTGGAAGCATTTCTTTATGTCATTTCTATTATCCAACTTGATTGGATAACTAAAGCAAGGGATGGATGGAAGAATAATGAAGAGGTGTGGACACTCATTCAAAATTTGCAGCAAGAGCCCAATACATATGATACATTTCTCGGGAAAAATGATTCAATATGGTACAAAGATCACTCATATCTATGTAAGAACTCCCAACTCAAAAAAATATTCTTTTGGAATTACACACCTCTCCTTCAAGAGGGCACTCAGAATTTTTAAAAACTTACCACAAGGTCAAGAAGGAATTTTTTTGGGATGGCCCTAAATCTGATATTCAAAAGTTTGTGGCAGCATGTTTGGTTCGTCAAAAAAATAAATTTGAGACAATTAAAACCCCAGGTATGTTACAACCTTTATCCATTCCAAGTCAATGTTGGGAGAAGGTCTCAATGGATTTTATCACAGGTTTTCCCAAGTCCGAAGGAAAGAGTGCCATCAAGGTGGTAGTTGATAGAATTACCAAGTATGCACACTTTTGTGCATTATCTCATCCTTTCAAAGGAAATATAGTTGCCACTGTATTTATGGAAAAAGTTCAAAAGCTATATGGAAACCCAAATATAATTGCTAGTGACAAATATCGCATTTTCACTGGAAAATTTTGGACAAAATTATTTTCTTGTCTTGGTACTCAATTAGCTCATAGCTCATCTTATAATTTTCAATTTGACGAGAAAACTAAGATAATGAAAAACTGTTTGGAACGATATATTCGTTGCTTTGTATTTGATAAGAAAACATAATGGGTAAAGTGGTTACCTCTAGAAGAATGGTGGTATAATACTTCCTTGCATACCACAACCAAAATGACCCCATTTATGGCACTTTATGGTTATCATCCACCATCCATCACATCGTCTTTAAGAGAAAATTCTAAGGTTCATGCAGTGGAAGATCACCGAGGATCAACAACAAGTTCTCCAACTCTTAAAGGATAACTTGACTCTGGTACAAAATTGAATGAAACAATAGGAAGATCAACATTGCAGTGAAAGAAGTTTTGATGTAGGCGATTGGGTATTTTTATGGCTGCAACCATACAAACAAGTATCCCTCAAGCAAGCTAAGAAGGATAATAAATTATCATCCAATTACTATGGTCCTAATAAGGTTTTACAAAATATTGTTACTATGGCATACAAATTGGAGCTACCTACATGTAAAAACCTTGGTGAAAATTCCATGTAATAAAGTTATAATAATAACCATAGTTGATGGGACACTTATTCCAAGCTGAATGTTGGGAGAAAAATCCTAGAGGGTGTTCATTTCAGTTATCATGGCTAAAGGCAATTGGAAAAGGCAATGGCAAAGGCTTTGGAAAGGCATGAGGCATTAATTTGCATTTTATTTATGAAAATAATGGAAAATAGGAGAAAATGGAGGTGAAAGGTCATAGGTTTCATGCGATGAGGAAAATGAAGGAAAATAATGAAAAATGAAGAAAATAGAGGCCTCGTTGATAAAAAGGCTTCTGAGGATTAGTTGGAAGGTTTTTGGCTCAATATTTTTCTCTCTATTCTCTCTCTCTCTCTCTCCCTCACATGCACTCTTGGACACTTAGAGTTTCTTGCAGCATTTTGGCATTGGACTAAGAAAGGAAAGAAAGAAAGAACAAGGAGGAAGAAATCAAGGAGGAGCAGAAATCAAGCAACTACCGTAGGATTCCTTGCAGGTATTGATTTTCATGTGTGATTTCCTTGCTAGATATGGCATGCATGGTATTGCATGTGGTTCTTTTTTGTCATGTCAAGGGTTTTTCTAGGCGTGACAATGTTTTCAGCCTAGCTTTGCCATTTTTGGATAGCCTTGATGAGATGGGTTCTCATACTTTGGTTGAGCTGGATTTTCGGATGAAGTTGAGTGAGGTGGATCTCTGAAATGAAAAACACTTGGCCTAATGGTCCTTGAACTGGACTTTTCATCACGGTAAAGCCACTGGCCTAGTAACCCATGAAATAGACTGTGGGTTGCGGTAAAGCTAGATTGTGTGCCTCAGTGAGCCTAAGAATCCATGTCAGTGAATGGAGAGATATACGATAAAGCCAAGAGGTGGTTTTCTCTTCGTTGGGCCTAGTAGTCCCGGGATGGGATGTATGGTAAAGCCTATAGAGTGGGTCTCAGTGTAGGGCCTAGTGGTCCCTGGATCGGACTGTGGATTATGGTAAATCATGAGAGACTACGAGGCACTCAAATTCCTCTTAGTGTAGGCGGAGAACTCTGGTAGAATTCATGCTTGTTTGGTTCTTTTTGGTTGTTTATGTGTCCCACATTCATTCTTAGAATATGGCACGGGGGTGATTGGCTGAAGAGAGATTTGGCTCAGCTAATCTATGGTTGGGTGGAATGTGGAAGTTCCATCTCCGGTTGGTTTCTACATTCATTAATGAAGAGCTCATTCCTTTGGTATTTGATGTATAAATGTATTGGTTATTATGTGGATTCTATTATTGTTGTATCCATGGTATTTATATTGTTATTATGCTGGTTATAAGCATGTATCTTAATAATGATGATGTATGGCTCTATCCATGTTTATACTTATAAATGAATGCCCATTGTATCTATGGTCAAATAGATTGTGTTTCATCTAATGATGAAAGGGAACAATGATTCTTAGCAATTCTCATATAAGTATGAGACCCCTATGCTTAGATATATTGTTTACACTTGTAGTTTCGATGTTTGTGACATGTTTTCCAAAATGACTGTCATGGGTAGGAGGGGTCCAAATGAGTTCTTGTTGATGTGATTGCTTTTGTATCATTGTCCTATTGTTATTTGTCATATTTGAAATTCTCATGAAGTTATGGGCAAAGCTCTGGGTTCTGGGCCTGAAAAGGTGGCTCAAATCTCGGAGATGCTGGCACAAAAATAAGGAATTGAGGCCCTTGACATTGGCATGCAATGTTATTCCTGTGTCTATATCCTCCTGGATGTTGGCTTGCAAACTTTAGCCTGTGTCTATGGCTCAAGGAGGTCAAAATGTCAGTGTGACCCAGGGGTAAGAGGCCTAAATGGTTGGGTTACCTCCCAAGGGTGTCGTTGTTGTTGTACAAGGTCTGTATGTTGTGTTTACATTGGTTCCACTTCCTTAAGGTCACCTAGGAGGTTGAATCTCATTATAGTAGCTTCTCATTGCATGTTTACCCTAGTTGGCTGGTTACTTGGGTAGATGTGGGAAGAGGGTGTTACAAAGTGGTCTCGGAGCATGGTTCGACCCTCTATCTGGATAGGCAGTGTGTTGATCATGCGTTTATGTTGGTTTCATTTGTGTTTCTCACACCTATGGTGTATGTTATTGTTGCATTTGTGTTGCATTGGCCATGGTGGCAGTGGTGTCGCCATGAAATTGTTGATGGTGTGGTTGTCAACATGTTGTCATGAGTGTATGACTGGTTATGTGTAGTTCACACTTATGTATTGTCTGTGCACGCTTTCTTACATGTTGCTACATGTTGTGTATGCATTGTTTGTTTATGATAGGTCACATATTGGTCATACTTGTGTGTTTTTCATGTATTCTTGCTTATATGATGATATATGTGGGACATGCATTGGTCGTTCATGATTGGTTATACATGTCAAGTGGGTGCATATGGTCAAGCTTGCAATGGTTTTTTGAAGCTTGTTGTGCATAAGGTCAGTGTATGAAATTAGGTCATCACGATGATATTGGTATGTTATGATGATAATGTGTTGGCTAAGATAGAGAAGGAGATGCAAACCCATCAAAGTGAAGTTGCAACATTGGACCTCGAGGCAAGAGCATTTAGTCATACATGTTTGGATATTAAGCATGTAGGTATGTAGGTTCAGGATTGTTATATGAATTATGGTTATGAGTATTCCTTTCATTCTAATTATGTTATGGTTATATAAATTATAGATGCTAGTTGATTAGTGTGTTTATATGTACATGTTTCAGATAGTCATGAATGATAGAAACCTGTGGTGGTATGCATTGCTATTGTTGTTTTATATTAGCTAACTTATGTGTTGTTGATGAGCATGTTATGGGTTAACTTGTTGTTGTATGATAGGTAGCTTGATGATTATGTTACATGTTGTTGATGAGCGTGATATATAACTTGTTGTTGTTACATGCCAGTGACTTGATGGTTAGGGTTATGGCATTCATGCATGAGTCGACCTAATTATGATAGCGTGTTGTATTATGTCTAGAATAACTATGCATATGCGATTGTATGAATGAATGACAATTGTTTATGAGTTTACGGTGTTAACATGTTGGCTAGATATTGTTATGGATATCATGACCTTATTTATGATTGGTTTGATATGTTGTGAAGTTATATCGTGCTAATCTAGATTGACAATGTAGACAAGAGAGCCTCCCCTGAGATACATTAAGATATGAGTTTTCTTATCTCATATACTTGGTGCTTGACTGTTTGATTATGTCGTCTACTTGGTGTTTGAGTGTTTGGTGTCTATTATGTAGATGAATTTTTGAATGTTTGACTAGTTTCGTGATATGAATATGTATTTATAAGATTGCATGAAGAAATGATTTGGTTTTAAGATGGTTGTACTCACGCAATATGTGCTGAGGCAACTGATATGTACTTGAGTATAAGTAGGTGATATTTGTGGCATTATTGATCCGGATTTATGTAGGAACATAATGAAATACAGAAATACACATAAAAGAAGAGATGCAGCAGAAATAAAACTTCATTTCATTAATAACAAATAACTAAAATGTGCTTACAGACAGAATGGAAATAAACTAGCTAGGGCATTGGTAGCTTATCTCTGAGAAGAGATGCGGCGACTACAGGCCTCTAAACCATGTTACAATGAGGCTCGAGGGCCTATTTATTATTGATAAACAATGGAAAACCCTAAACATCCAAAAACCTAACCCTACGAGATGAAGCGCCAAAAATATGGGCCCCGTTTGGGTAAATTGGTACATCAATCTTCTCAGGGATGTAAATTTGGCATACGATCTCCGTTTGACATGCACATTACCTCGTTAGAAAGATCTATCTGAGGACTACATTTTTTATGTGATAAAAATGAAAGAAAATTCCATGTTGCTCCTTGTTTTTCCAAAAAACTTAGTTTAGGGCCTCAAAATGGCTGCGAAAGTTTAGGACCTGAAAAACTGCTAAAAATAGTAAACTATACTACAATTAACGAAACTGAAAAACTAAAAGAAGAAATGGTGGGGCCCTAAGTGGAATAGGTGGGTGGAAACCAATATCCACCTAGATCATTCCTCCCCCCTTAGGAAGCACTGGTCCTCATTGCGTTGAGTTCCTCCATGAGATGATGAAACTTTTGTTGAACTTGGTCCCAAGTGAGCCTTTTCCTTGGTGCAGGAGTTGGCCAACTTTGACAACCCGATACAGTTGGATATTATACTAGAAAATGTACTTGATTTGCATGTCCATGATACAATCTGTGGTGGAATTTTCCATGCATTTTGGGTTTAACTCTATTGGTGTGAGTTGTTCTCCAATGTCGGAGGTGTCCAGTAGAGGTGGGAAGTAGGGCTGAAGGCAGTCCACATTGAACCATTTGGTGGTGAGAGAACAGGTCTCATAGAGAAGACGCAGGTTCAGGTTTAAGGGCCAACAATTTTTTCCGCTGTAGTCTAGTTTCACGTCGGCATTTGCACTCTGATCCGAAGGGTAGAGAGTCTCACCCGAGGCGTGTCGTGACCTTCCGCCATCTATGCTTGCTCCCGCAATAGCCACGATACCTGTCCTCTGCTCCTTCGCAACCTTGACACCTTTCTGCCTATTGAGGTTGCATTCTGCCACGTACTCGCCACAACTCAAAATCCGTTTAATTTCAAAACAAGGGCCCCAACAGGCCCCGACCACATCCTATTGACTCACCCCGAGTCAATTTTCCTGCGTTGTCTCCACTTCCATAGGTCCGCTTGACCCTGCGCCCTGTTCTGGCTACGCACCTCCTCTTGGTTGTCCAAACAAGGGCCCCAACTCTAGGACCTTGGTTAGAGCTGAATATTTGAGCTCTTGGAAGGTTTCCATGGCTTGCTGCCACCCTTGCATTAACTCTTCAGTCTCAGCCGTGATTTTTGTGACAACTTCCTCCCCGGCATTCGGCGGCAAGGCACCGAACACTGTGCTGATCTAGGTGTCGGCCTCAGAAGTCAATTGCTGCATCATTTGTGTGCTGAGTTTTATGGGCTGTCGAAGCTCCCGGATGGCTTGCTAGGCAGCCATTGAAGTCTCCTCTATTTGTTGTATTTGGACCTCTAACACATCTGCCTGGGCGTAGAGTTGGGCCAGTCTAGTTGGGTCTGTTGCTTCCTGGATTTCCTTGGAGATTTGTTGTAGTTGTGACGAGATCAGCTGTGCCTTCATGGTAAGGGCTGTTGAGCATTATTGCAGACCCTTCAGTAGGTTGTATGCTTCTCTGGCTGGAGTACTCAGAACTTCCTGCATTTTTGTTACTTGGCCCTGTCTCTCTGATATTTGTGCTGAGTACACAACCACTTGGTCGGGAAATGCAGGTCGGGCTGCCAATGCCGCCTTGAGTTCCACATTTTCCTGGTGAAGATTTGAGTATGCCACCCTAAGGTGGATCGCCTGCCCGACTATGTCAGTCTCCTGCATGTCTTCTGGTAACTGATTGCTGCTGGCCGTTACTGCAGGGCACACTTCCTTGAAAACCCTGGTCACTGTTTCCAGTTGTTCCTGTAGCTTCTCCTTTTCCGTTGTCAGCTGTTCACGCTGTTCAGTAAGCGTGATTATCTGTTGTTGTTGCTACTCACACTTCTGCTGGAGCTCCGAATGGAGCCTCTCGGCCTATTGTGCTACCCTCTGAATGAAATGGTACAGTTGAGTTGTCCCCCATGTCTCCATACTTTTGTCACTAGAGGTACCTTGATTTGGCATTCGCACCCGAAGTGGTTGTTCGCTAGCAACTGATCTTGCTGACTGGTCCTGAGGTGAGTGTGGCGGAGTTTACTGTGGTATAGAGTCCACCATATTTATATCTGGTTGCCCCTCTTGATCTGATCGTTTGGGTGGTTGGAGCGGAGTATGCTCGGGGAGTGGCCCAGTTGTGTCTTCAATTGACTGCTCTAACTGATTGATGAGGTTGGTAAAAGTAGTTTGCGGGACCACGGTTGGGTTAACTGGGGTACCACTTCCGTACTCGAGTTAAGCTCCATCCCGTGGTCCCCATTGATTATTCTTTTGATGATAGGATCAGACACGGTGGCAGATGAAGTGGATGGTGTGGAGCTGTGGGGTTCTCGGGAGATGGATGAGGTGGTGGGTGGTAGTTGATCTGGGCGGGGTGGCGATATTCAGATGTTCAGAAAATCAAAGGGGTTTATGGGGTTGTGAGGTGGAAACCCTCTTGCTTCTTCGGGCTCAGCTATCTGCTCCTCCTGGATTGGTACCCCTACGCTTAACTGTCGAGGTGGATCCTCTCCCACGAGGTCGACCACCGGGCTTGATTCTGCAGCCTTGGCCCTTTTGGCGTTCGGTGCTGCTGTTGGTTTCACAACCTTACTTTTTCCCACCAGCATTGTGGTTACTGGGGGTGGTGAAATGAACAAGACATTAGGGATGGGCGCAAAGATGGAGGTTGTGCTGGGAGATGGGTTAGACTGGGATACTTGGAATTCTGAAAAAGTTGGGAATGGAGTAGCATTGCTTGCTAGTACCTGAAATACTTCATTAAAGCTTCTTACCTTAGTGTTCAGTTGTTGAATGATCGGGAAGAGCTGCAAGTTTGAAATCCTGTTTGCTACTTCCTCCGACGTTTCTCCTGGCAGCCGGTGTGGTAGCATTCTGTCAAAGAGGTACGTGTACACTCCATCCCTGATCTCCATCGCCACTCCTAGCCACGAACAAAACTCTGTGTGGAAAGCCGCTTCATTAAGTTGGAAATTCAGAGGCCTCACCTGGAACGTTGTTTCTGGTACACATGTAGGTCTGAGGAACGTATGCTTGTGTGTGACTCCAAACTAGACTTGCTCACTATATCCATCCAGTAGGTTTCTTGGGACTCTCTATTGACTCAATACAATGTCAACCATTTTGCCGTAACAACTCCTGAAGGCTTTTGCATTTACTTCCTTGGTGCTAGGGTCTCCAGACACCTCCATGGTACAAACTTCATTGCCACCGGCTGATCTTCTGTTATCTCCACTGGTATCCTGATGCTGGGGAATTCCATTTCCACATGGCCAACGCCATTATCAAATACCCATAGATAAACCTAGTTGCTCTCTTCTAGTTGTCCTTGCAGGCCTCTAACAATTCCTTCAGCAGGAAGGAGCACCAATTCAGCCTTGTCCCTTGGACACAGTGCTCCGCAACCGAAATTGTGTCTAATGTGAATTCCCCTTTTGTATAATGCCTCATCGTCTTGCTAGCAATGAGATAGCAAGCAAACCTGATCTCAGGCCTGTTAATTAACTCAATCTTTGCTCCCTTTCCTCCTCTTCGAGTGCCATACTTGGCATAGTAGTCCGTGTCTCCTGACTTCTTTGCCCTTTTAGATATAGTTTGGAACGCTGAATATACGTCCCTTCCTTCCTACGATAGTCCTGTCAACCTATGAATGTCTTCGGCATGAATCAGGATTTCCTTTCCCAGCCACAAAGAGCCGTTCTAAATCCTACTTAACAGAAAATTTTTGCACTGCATCGCAACGCCTGTAATCCCAAACACTAGTAATTTTCTTAAATTCATTATCGTGGACTGCTGGATACCCCTGAAATCAGGCAGGACTCTTGCTGTTGCCCGTCCTGCTTCTGTTGTATAATTCTCAATGTATACCTGCATTTTTAGCACAGGAAACTCAAAGGAATCCTGAGGTCTGTGTCGATTAAGGTCACACTGTCATATTTTCCCATGAGGGACTCCATTTTTTGAATTCTGCTGTCCAACTCCTGTTCCACGACCATTGGGCTTACTCTTGTCATTTTAGCTCGTCGCTGGTATACCTGTAGAACAGTTCCCTGTCTTTTCCCTTGAATTTCTTCTTTCGGACGCCTTCTCTGCTCTTGTTCTCATTCAACTTCCCTTGCTCTTTTGGAGGTTTTTAACTCTAACTCAGATTTTTCTAGTATTCTCGTGCTTCTCTACATGCAGGTTATGTAAGTAACCAACACGGATGAGGTTGATGAGACCCCATAACTAATTAATGTTTCCCTGGATTCTCCCGCAGCTACAATTGTGTGATTAGTTAGCTACTGAGGTGGGTTCTGACGTTGCTGACTGTGGTTTTGGGATTTGGGCAGACACGACGACTGGTGGTTATGTCTAATTATGGAAAATTTATTACAGTATGGATGATGCTAATTATGGAAATTATTTCCAAATCTTGGTGATCCTATGGACTGACACTGGTACTATGCTTAATGATGATGGGCTGATGTTCGACACGCTTTCCTATCTGATGTGGATGACACGCTGGACACTACCCCTCCCTGACCACTATTGGTTGCATTGCGGTCTCTGCAACTCAACTGAAATTTATTTTATTATGGTGAATCCTATCTATGCTCATCTCGGGTGCGAGAGAGTTGTTGAATCTAATCTACCCTACCGACTCCTCTCGGTTGTGAGCGTTATTGGAATTGAAATTTCAAACTTACTCATGGTAGGGCTTCAGGCGTGCGTTGTTGACCCATCCTTGTAGAAATTGGCTGTTCAATTGTGCCAATTGAACTGCTCCTGACTGTTTGATTTCTGTGACGTGAAATGGTCCCAGCCAATGCATCTGTAGTTTTCCTGGGAACTTCTGGAATTTACTGTCATAGAGTAGAAATTTCTCCCCATTATAAAAAGTATTGCGTTTAATATGTCGGTCGTGCCAAGCTTTCTGCCTCTCCTTTTCTACCGTTTGGTGAAACTCCACTAGAAATCGTCCTTCTTCAAGTTCTTGTAGCTCCTGCAATCACTCTTTTAAGGATTCCTCTTCAGATAACTGTAGAGTTTTTGCAATTAGAAGGTTTGGTATAATGAATTCTACTGGGAATACCTCTTCTTTTCCATAAACCAGATGAAATGGCATCCGGTTGTTTAGTCATTTTACCGTTGTTCGGTATGCCCACAGTGTTGCTGGAATCCGTTCATCCCAGTCATCACGCTGCGCGTTGCATATCTTCGTCAGTCCCTTCTCTAATATCTTGTTGAATGCTTCCATTGTGCCATTTTCTTGCGGTTGATATGGAATACTTTCATGATGTTGTATGATGAAGCTCTCTAGGAGGGAATTAATGGTGTCATTGATGAAATGTGTTCCCTGGTCGGTGGTCAAGATTTTCGAGCATCCAAATCGGCTGATTATATTTTCAAATATGAACCTAGCAGCAGTTTTTGCCGTGCAGTTCTTCACTGGCGCAGCTTCTGCCCAGCGCGTTAGGTAGTCTGTTGCCGTGATTATGTACCTTTCTTTTGAGTACCTTGCAGCTAGTGTAATTGGTCCTACAAAATCGACTGCCACTTTTCGAATGGCTATAGTACCTTTATTGGATGAAGTAGAAGCTCATCCCTGTGAGATGGTCATCTTGTCCATGGAAAAACGTCACATTTTTGCATAAATTCTTTGCTGTCCTTGTGTGTTGTTGGCCACCATAAGGCTGCTTGTAGTACCTTGCGTGATGTTGGTTTAGCTCCCACATGCCCTACCGCAACACCACTGTGGCTTTCCCATAGTATAGCTTCCCTTTCGTGGTCTAGGATGCATCTTCAAAGTATGTGGTCCAACCCCATATTGTATAGGTGTCCCGCTATCAGCTAATACTCCGCGGCTCGAACTACCAAGTGTCTCTTATGTGTCGTAGTGTACTCCTGCGGACACTGCCTGGTCTCTATTCTCTAGTCGGGATAGGTGATCATGCCCTAAGTTGAGTCTTCCGAGCTTTATAATTACTTCAAAGGTGAAATCTTGGAAAAGTAGGAGCCATCTGCAGATTATGCCTTCTAAGACTGGCTTGTTGACTAAGTATTTCAAGGTTGAGTGGTATGTGAAAAATTTGAAGTTACTTCCCAATAGGTAGTGGCAGAATTTCTGAAGAGAGTACACCATTGCTAATGCCTCCCGCTCTGTTGTCGTATAGTTCTGTTCAGCTGTTGACAACTTGCGATTGGCAAAATATACCAGATGATCGACAAAAGTGTCTCCAGGTTGAGCCAAGACCACTCCGAGTGCGATGCCGGACGCATCAATGTGTAAATGGAACTGCTTGTCCCAGTCCGGGTGGACTAGTATTGGCACACTCACCAGCTTCTCCTTTAGGGTGTCCAGGGCCGTTTTGCAGCTGTCCGTCCACTGGAGCTGTTATGATTTCTTCAATAGTTTTTCTAAGGGTGCTGTTATCTTGGCGTAGTTTCTAATGAAATGCCGGTAGTAACCAGTGTGGCGCAGCAATGACCTTAGTTGTTTTACCATTTCCGGTGCCTCCATACTGACAATTACTGCTACCTTGACTGGGTCTACACAAACACCCTGATTACATACCACGTGCCCTAGCAGTGTTCCAAACAGAACAACAAATATATACTTTTTCAAGTTCAATGAGATCTGCAGTTGTCAACACCTATCAAACATTACTCTCAACAGGCTCGCATGATCCTTTAGTATGCTATACACAATCCAGTCATCCATATAGACTTCTAAGAACTTGTGGATGTATTCTTTGAATGCAGCTATCACAATGCGAGAGAAGAGTGTAGGTGCATTCTTTCATCTGAATGGCATCATATTGTATGCGAAAGAGCCCCATTCGGTGGTGAATGTTGTCTTTCTCTTATCCTCCTCTTCTATTCTTACCTGATGGTAACCTGAGAAGCCATCAGTGAATGAGTATGCCTCATTCCTCGCAACGTTGTCGAGGACTTCGTCACTAAATGGAGTAGGGAATGGATCATGGATAAAAGCATTATTTAAACTTCTGTAATCTACATAGACTCGTATCTCTGATTTCTCCTTTTTTCTCTGTATAACTATGGGACTTACCCATTCTGATTCCTCTACTAGGAATATTAAACCGACTTCCAACATTTTGTCGATCTTCGCTTTCACCTTTTCCTTTACCCTTGGGTTTAGACGATATGGTCTATGTTTGACAGGCCTTGCATCGGGCTTTAGTGTTATCTTCATTTCCCCTATCTCTCCTTTTATGCCCTTTAGATACGCTACGGATGAAGGAAACAAGTCCTCGTATTCCTTGAGTAGACTGAATATTTCCTTAGTTTTTTGTTCGTCCCAGTAGTCTCCAATTGTCTCTAGTTTATTTTTGCCTTATGTTCCAATATTTACTTTCTTGGTTTTGAGAGGTAACAGGTGGATACCTTCTGTCGCTGGTTCTTCTTTGATGTCTCTCTCCCCCTCTATTTCATCAAAATACAAGTGCCTAAGATCCTTCAGATTGTCATCGTTCATCTCCCTATTAATTTTTTGACATGCCACCTTTTGTGGGATACCCTGGTATTGAACCGACTGCCTGTCCGTTTGTTGGAAATCTGGGAAGAACAATATCTTCCTGATGGCCCGCAACGCCTATGTAACCGGATCTGTCTTTCCTTCAAACAAGAAATAGTGGGTGAATTTGTCCACAACTTCCTGCCATTCGTGGGTCCCTCTTCTTTTCTCTTTCGTCAAGTACTAAGCCTTTGGAATTACATCCAGTGAGTGGATAAACTGATGGACCCACAGTTCTTCGGGATATTCATCAGTTCTCCATTGGGATTCACATTCCTACAAATGGTGTCTGGGGTCTGAGTCCCCTTGGTACCGGTCCTTACTTTTGGGTTCCTCCTCCTCTTTAAATCTAGCTTTCAGTGCTGCTGCCACTTTGTCCCATCGTGTCAATGAGTTGCGATGGTTGCTCCACCATCTTGCGGATGTAAATTGTAATGCCATGTCCATAAATAATACTCTGTGACTTTCCGGTATCGTAGTTTCTATTTTGGCTATGAAAAGACTTAAAACGTTCATATCTGATAAGATTGGGTATTCCTGGATCTCGGTCCCGATCCAATTAACTCTTGCAATATTGGCACATCTCCTTGTATTTGTTTCATAGCCTCCTTGATGCCAATCATCCCAAGCTATTTCTGATCCTAACTCTGAGCTTTGGATGCTTCTCCAGCTTACAGAGCCTTCTGCTGTTGGGTTGATGTAGTCTTCTCTTTTCCCTGCGGTCATTTGGTAGAGATGGTCCAGGAGCTGAGAATCTTCCTTGTTATCTACAATATCTGTATATCTCGGTCCTTGGTAGGGGTTGAGTGGCTGAGTGACTTTGATTTTCTGGTCCTCGAAGATAATCAGTTCTTTTTTCAGATCAATTACTGCATAATTTTCAAAAGCCAAATCAATTCCCAATAGTGCAGGGTACAGATCCTTATCCCCCATGATGTTGATGACTTCAAAGTCCGTAAATGTCTTTACTCCCGCAATGTCAACGCCAACCTCCTCCAGTTGGCCGATGGGAAAAATGCAATATTGGTTTTCCATCCGAATTTGAATCAGAGAGTATGTCAATCTTGGCTTCCCTAATGCCTCCCAAGTTTTCCTTGGTAGGATGTTGACATCAGATCCCAAATCAAGCATGGTATCTTTAATCTGGAACCTCACCACTTGCGTGTTCACTCAGAATTACTTTCCCATCCTTCGTTTGTTTCTCTTTATTCTCTGTACATATTTCTGGTCCACTTTTACTGATTCTTTCGCTCCGGTGTTCTTTTTCAGCACCCCTTCCAAGTTCTACTTTAGTCGTTCTAGCATTGGTGTAGTGTTAACAATCTTCTGGAATAGGTGGAACCACTCCTAGATTAAGGCTTCAGAAGTATTCAATGTTTAATTGTCTTCCTGAGTTTTCTGTAACTCGATTCCTTTGTTTCCCCCCAAGTGGGAAAACGAATCTGCTGCTTCCTGGAAAAATTGTTTCTGTCGTTCTGGTTTGATCAAGAGCTTTGGGGATGCTAGCCTGATCAATTTCATTGGGTCCATAGCACGTGCATCCTCCCCCATTATTTTGCCACCTCGTGTCACTATGGCCACGTTTTGCATTGTTTGAGTTCCCATTAGCCTGGGTTCTGCATTTACTAGATTCGCCCCCCTCTGTCTAGCTATTTCATCCCATATTTTGATGAGCTCCAGGAAATCTTCTGTTGCGTGGGTGTTAACCCGACACTGCGAACACCAGGGTCTTCTAGGGAGTGGGAATTATCTAGCTACATGTCCTTCTTGGTCACAATTATAGCATCTTACTGGACTTCTACCTCTTGCTCGGCCTCCTCTCATGCCTCCTCCTCTTCCTCAGGGAGCTTCGTTTACTCTGTATGACGGCCGATCCAGCCACTCCGCCAGTGTGTCCAGTGCTCGACATTGCTCTGTGCTGTGGGTGGTTGAGGCACAGAATTCACAGTATATATTATTTGGAACATTGGAATATTTCTGTAAGATCGGACACAGGCGAGGTTGATGGCCCATACTTTTGCATATTTCACAATACTCGTTGGTAGCTGGACTTTGTTGTGCAGGGAACCCTGCGTATTGCTGTTGCGGTGGATATGTCCCTTGGGTGTTTATTTGCGTGATCCCTCCTAGTGGTGGAGCCCCTTGTGCTCCTGCAGCCGATGTCCCCACATTTTGGCCCTGCAACTGGGGACATTTAGTTTCCACATGTCCCTCCACGAGACAATGCGTGCACCATACATTCGGTCTCGATGGTCGCATTGTTTGCATTTCCTTGAGTTTTTCTGTTAGACTGGCTATTTGATGCTGTATACCCATTATGGAGGGGTCCTGTACCGCTGCTCCTCCTTTGAAATCTTGCGGGTAACTCGCCATAGCTTCTATCTTCAGTTCTAGCTCCAGTGTGTCCTGTAATATGTCGATCCTTTGTTGAGTCAATGGAGTTCGGGTCAAAGGTAGTAGATATTTAATGAACCATTCTCTCTGGTGGTTTGGGTCAATTGGATAGCTGAGCTTTCCGATTGCATCCTTGAATCTCCGCATCAAATCCCAAGCAATTTCTCCTTCTCGTTGCTTGATTTCCCACATCACTGACAAGCCCTGTTGGTCTGTCTGAGGCAGTTTGAATTATTAATGAAATCCCTCTTTACATCAACAATCACTGGATTCGGGTGGGATTCCGACCATTTCATAAACCATCATAGGGCTCTCTCCCTAAGGGTGGTCTGAAATTCTATCAACTTCCCAACATCTGGTGTCTGTCGTGCCCTCCAGATTGCCTCACAGAGGTACCAGTGCTGTTCGACGTCGTCGTTCCCCTTCCCAGAGAATTCTGGGTACCGGGTGAGAGATCCCGCCATGTTCACTAGAATAGGTGTTACTAAAATGAAGCCGTTGGATCCTGGTTGTGAGATGGGGCCACTAGCAATCCTACTACTAGTTTGTGTTCCAATTGGAGACTGAATACTGTGCAATCTACTTAATTCACGTAACTTAACAAAAAATTCACTTATGGGCTTACAGAGCACCAGGGGAAGGTTGGGACTAGAGCTACTTGAATTGTGGGGACTAGGAATACCTTGAGATATGGATGCTGAACTTTCTTGAAATAGTTGCTCCATTGCAACGTGCATCTCCACATCAGATACCTCCTCTGGGTGTGCATCTGTACCTTCTCCGTCAGACTTATTTCCTTCCTCCATCTGGGCTGGACTCCTATACACCTACCGCACTTCTTTCACGTCCCCTCCTATATTATGGGGACCCACCTGAACTTCCCTTCCTTTTGTCATCTGAGGCGCCTCCTCTTTGTTCTTTTGACCACTTTCTTGTCTTTTCAACTCCTTCATCACCCTCTATCACCACCTTTCTGCAATCTGAACCCTTCGATGTGCTCGTCGCTCCCTGAGCCTGTTGGCAGACTCGACATCCATACTCCTACTCCCCCTTCTCACGGTTCTTGTAACATCTCTCCCTTAGTCCCTTCCCCCAGCACTGGAGGGTTTACGCTTCCATCTTTTCTTTTTCTAATCCCATCAGTCTTTCATCTACCATCAATGCCTTGATCCACAAGGGAATATCCTTCAGTAGCTTCCCCCTTAACCCAGATCTGAAGGTATCTTATGCTCTTGAGAAAGACTGGTAGCACTCGGCTACAAACTCTACTATATATCCGTCTAAGGTAGATTCCACCCAAAAATCTACAACTTGGGTTAAGTCGGTGTTTAACCGATGAAGGGCCACTAGATCTTCGTGCACCCACTTGCTAATGATCTTCCATGAATTTTCCTTGACAGTCTTGGTCTGAAGCCTCCGAAACTAGTTGTAGAGTTCTTCTGGGAACTTTTCCCAAAATATTTCGTAGGTATCACTAGCAGAGTTGGAGAATAGAACTAGGTTTTTAATCATTTTCTCCTTCTGTCATCTCAGCTCAGCCTGCTGAGTTATGAACTGATCTAGGTGGTTATCCCATCAGCTTCGTATTTCTCTTTCAAAGATCCGAGATACCATGATCTAGTTCCAAAATTTACTTTCGGGTCCCGACAACGGAACCATTTGGTAGTGAGAGAACAAGTCTCATAGAGAAGACGCAGGTTCAGGTTTAAGGGCCAACAAGGTTTTCCGTCGTAGTCTAGTTTCACGTCGGCATTTGTACTCTGCTCCGAAGGGTAGAGAGTCTCACTTGAGGCGTGCCGTGACCTTACTATGATAGGGAGTAGATCGGTATCAACCCGACAACATCCATACAATTGAATCAAAGCTAAACTAAAGTCTTAAACAACCATAACACAACATTCCATAACATATACCTTTCAGGAAAACAATCAGACTTACAGTAAATGAAATTTCAAAAGGTGCTTGTAACATCATTCATTAAAACACATAAATTATACTCAGAACATCACTCCTGAATATATTAATCATCAGCCGTCAGTGGCGAACTATTACAAGGCACAACTACATGAGCATAAACAGAGCATAATACAACACATCCTATTGGACAGAGAGAGAAAACACAGTAACACAGAGGAGTGGAGAAAAGTGAAACATGGACAGAGCTCTCCTGCGGCTCCCTGTTGGCTATTCCCATCTGCACCAACCTTCCTATCCACTGGCTGGCTGCCTATTTGTTCTGCTGCCAGCGTGACTGACAGTTCCTCCTTTCTTCTCACTCAGCTATCTTTTGTTTCTTTCTGTTCATTACGAGTTCACTGCTTGTTTCCTTCCACGCTCTTCCGCCATCTATGCTTGCTCCCGAAACAGTCGTGACACCTTTCCTCTGCTCCTTTGCAACCTTGACACCTTTCTGCCTACCGAGGTTGCGTTCTACCACGTACTCGCCGCAACTCAAAATCTGTTGAATTTAAAAACAAGGGCCCCAACAAAATGGGTGCACACCAGTGAATGGTGGAATACCGAGCTCGAAGGAATTGGCCCCTACAACCTTGATGATGGTGTACAAACCATATCGTAACGGGTGAAGCTTGCGGTGGTGTCCAGCAAGGCGCTCCTTCTGCAACTGTAGCCACACTTTATCACCCACCTAGAAGTTGTGTGGCACCCGATGTTGATCATGTAATTTCTTGTACTTAGAATTGGATCTGTCCAATATGTCATGAACTTATTGGCGGATGTGCTAAATAATCTTAATGAAGCTATCTGCCTTGTCAGCTTCAGACTAGACATGAGCCGAATCGGGCTGAGTAGCCGCAAATGGCATGGCTATGTCAATGGGACATAAGGGTTGGAATCCAAAGCCCACCTGAAAGGGGCTATGGCCGGTTGAGCTATGGAGAGCCTGATTATAACTGTGTTGTACATAGGGAAGGCTCTCATCCCATGTGCGTGGATGCCTTGAATTGTACTTGCGTAGAATGTGTACGATCATCCTGTTGACAAGCTTTGTCTGGCCATCAATTTGGGGATGAAGCCATGGACTTACTGAGGAAACTGATGTCCTGATCTGAGATGATAGACTGTGGGATCACAAAATGCATCCACACTCATTCAAAGAAGAGTTTAGCAATGGCTTCTGCTGTGATATTTTTCTTGCAGGCCGCCATAATGGCCATCTTCGAGAATCTGTCGACGACCATGAAAACACAGTCGTTTTCATGCTTAGTAGAAGGAAGGCCCGACATGTAATCCATGGATATGGATTACCAAGGTTGAATCAGGGTAGGTAGTAGAGTATAAAGACCTTGATTCTTGATGGTCGGTTTGGAAATAACGTAAGTAGTGCAGGATCTGATGTACTTCCTGACATCCTGTCGAAGTTTCGGCAAACATAAATACTTATGTAGTACTGCAACTGTTTTCTCAACCCCGAAATTCCCAACGACACAACTGTAGTGTGCTTCCCAAATCATCTTGGAATGCTCACTTGAAGGAACAAAAAGGTGTCCCAGGTGACATAGCAGTGCATCCTAGAGGTGAAAATTTGGAACTTGCATACCCTCCAAGAGTGTCTTGTATGTGTGGCCGAAATCTAGATTTCTCTTATAGAGAAGCAACCAATTAGAAGTCTTATGCCCACAAGAGTTGAGAATGGTGGTTAGCACCATGATCGATGGTCGGCTGAGGGAGTCTGCAACATTATTGGTGTTGCCATTTTTGTACTTGATGTTTAAATGAAACTGTTGCAAATATGTGGACCACTTATGATGGTGATCCTTCTGCAACTTCCCTTGTGTTTGTACGAACTGTAGGGGTTGGTGGACTGTGTGGATGACTGTTTCCTTCCCCAGAATGTAATGTTTCCATTTTTGGAAAGCCTGCACAATGGAATACATTTATTTTTCATAAGTGGGATACTTGTGGACTATGTCGGACAATGTCTCACTCTGATATGCCATTGGGTGCCCTTGTTGAGTAAGAACTACCCCAATAGCATAGGCGAAGGCATTTGTCTCGATCTCAAATGGTTTTTACAAGTCTGGTAATGTGAGCACTGGGGAAGAACAGAGACAATGTTTCAATTCTATGAACGCCTTCTGTTGAGATTCTGACCAAAATAATTTTGCTTTCGCTCCTCCCTTGGTGACTTGACTCAAGGGCCAAGTGATATGAGAGAATCCCAACATGAACTTGCAGTGGAAATTAGCAGACCCAGAAAGCTGTGAAGCCCTGTTAGAGTGGTGGGGGCTCGCCAATCCCAAATGACTTGGATCTTGGTTGGATCCACATGCACCCCCCGCTTATCAATAATGTATCCCATATACTGAACCGTGGTCATGCCAAAAGTGCACTTCTCCAAATTGGCACACAACTTGTGTTGCCGCAGTGTTTGGAGGACCTGTCGAATGTGGTGGAGGTGCTCTTCCCAAGTCTGGTTGAAGATCAGGATGTTATCCAAGTAAAATACTACAAATAAGTTGGTGAATCGCCGCAATATGTCTTCCATCAGCCTCATGAAGGTTGCGGGGGAATTCGTCAACTCGAAAGGCATGACTAGCCATTTGAAAAGGCCCTCCTTGGATTTGAAGGCATTCTTCCACACATTAGAGGGTTAAATTAGTACATGGTGATACCTAGACTTCAAGTCAATCTTGCTAAAATATTTTTGCCCTTTAGGTTGGTACAGAAGGTCATCAATCAGTGGAATCGGGCACTTAATCCGGTCAATGATCTTGTTTATTTCCTGTTAGTCAATACAATGTCTCCAAGTCCCATCCTTCTTCTGCACCAACACGATTGGGCTCCCACAGGACGATGAACTTGGCCGGATGTGACCTTTCTGCAATAAATCCTAAATATGCCTCTTGATTTCATTGTTCTCCAGAACAGAGCGCTGATATATCAGTCCATTGGGAAGAAGCGCTCTTAGGATTAGATCGATTGGGTGCTTGACCTAACCTTGCAGAGGCACCCCTGCGGGTGAGGTGAATATGTCCCCGTACTCCTCCACGACCTTGTTCATTTGTTATTGTTGTGTAGAGGAGCCTTGTCTGGAGGTCGTGGCCATAGTATTCTTCTTTCCATGAGGGCAGATCATTAGGAAAAAAAATTTCCCAATTTTGGAAATGAGCTTACTGCATTATTTTGCAGAAAAAAAGAGAGATAGCGATAGGTGGTGGTACCTCTGGTATCCTGTAAAACTTATTTCCCAAAATAAAAATAACATTGCGAGGTAGGGATTAATACACAACATGTCACTTCCACAAGTATGGTTGGCCTAATAATACATCACAAACATCAAGAGGAGCAATGTCACATAATACCTCATCCGTGAAGGGCTTGATGCTGTAGGGAAGGCGGCACTGTTGGCTGATGCGGAGATCACGTCCTTGGTGAAGCCACCCGATGGTGTATGGTTGTGGGTGTGTTGTGGTCGGAAAGCCTAACCGCTTCATGACCTCTGCTGAAATGAGGTTCTTTTAGCTTCCACCGTCGATAATGAATTGTAGTAGGGAACCCTTTACCCACATCTGGGAGTGCAAGAGACACTCCTCCTCCTTTGGATCTTATGGTTCCTCCTTGTGGATCTTCCTAGTAGAAATGATGGCATTGGGCTCCGCATCGATAATATTCTTCCCTTTGTCATTCCCCTTGTTGGGTTCTGATTCAAAGTTAGACCATGCATCTGATTTAGAAGCCTTCATCTCGGCCACCAATGACTGCTTGGCCTGACACTCACTTGTGCTGTGAGTGGAGCTCTTATGGAACTCACACCACTTCCCTGTGTCCTTGTTGATCAGCGGTTGTCATTGATGTCAACCCAAGCAGCAACAGGGGATAACCCAATATTGAATGGGAAGTTTTACCTACAAAATTAATATATTCTGGGTTAATAATGGTTTTGATGGTTTCTACTTGTCGAGATGTTTCCGTTGATATATGGCACGCCATGTAATTCTTCACGGTTTGAGATATATTCATGTTTGAAGTTTGTACCCCAGTTAGTGGGATAAAACCCCATGGGGTTGGGGCATGGGTCATTGAAAAGTCATAATTAATATTTTCTAAGCTCCTAAAATCCCTCCCACGTTCACTTGTTGAAGCCCTCAACTTAAGCATTCACATATATTGTGATCTTCATTTCCTCCTTAGGAAAAGGATTCGGCCATCTGAAATAGGTCATCATGG
The DNA here is from genome assembly GCA_034641835.2 of Pinus albicaulis. Classification (NCBI taxonomy): domain Eukaryota; kingdom Viridiplantae; phylum Streptophyta; class Pinopsida; order Pinales; family Pinaceae; genus Pinus; species Pinus albicaulis. The sequence continues at coordinate 142,030,094 of CM076582.1, forward strand.
CATTTTCGCTCTAAATTTTGTCTACGAAGGCTCAGAAGCTGAAATTTTTATGAGGCAAAGCCAAAATCCTGAGGAAGCTACAGTAAAAATTTCAGATCAAGTTGCGCAATATTTTTGGAGATATGATCTGTGGAAGTAAGGGTTTTTGCAGGCTCCTGAAATTCATCTCAAAGAAGTGACCTTGGTAAATTCGTCATAACTCTCTCTCTGAGTATCGGATTGGGATGCCGTAAAAAGTGATGGATAGCGCATATTTTTTAATTTTCTCTCTATAAATTTCAGAAGAAAATGAATAAACAGTGACACGTGGCATGCCGTACAAGTGCGCTATGCTGAAACAATCCATAATTAGGGAAATGTGAGAAATTGGGTATAAATTTCTCTTGAAGAATCCAAATTGGGTCAGACCTATCGCATTGGAAAGAAGACTCAGAGGAATACTATAGGATTGAAAATTAGATGTTGAGGATCTGAAATAATAGAGATACACCAGATTCAATATCGAGCTCCTAGAAGGCAAGAAAAAGCTAGATCATGTGTTGTCAAGGATTGCAAAGGACCAGACTTTCTACGGCATAAAAGCAAAACAAGGTGCAACAGAGGGTAGCATGACAAGAGCAGCAACCAAGGTGCATAATAGCAACAAGAATTTCATCATATGAAGTCTTCAAGTGGGTAGCACTGAATACAATCATTGTAAAGGTATCACTGTACTTAGTCATTGTAAATACATTATTGTACAAGTTGTACTAGTGTCTATCTACCAAGGGTTGAAGAGGCAATGTTGGGAGGTATAGGATCATCATTAGGTGGTTGTGTCAAAGTTGGGGTTATGGTCTAATATATCTTCTTCTTCTACATCATTCTATATCATTGTAAAGTGGACCATTTTCCCTGGTACGGGAGTCCATTCTTCTTTTATTCTTCTATAGGGTGGTAGGGTGGTGCTAGGGTGAGTTGTAGCTCATTGGGTGTTGGGGCATCCATTCAATTGACTACTGAAGAATCTTGGGCATTGGAGCATCCATCCAGTGGGAGCTGGAGAAGAATGCTTTTCTAGATTCTAGGAAGTTGGAGTTTTATTTTCAATTGGAGTTGAATATTAAAGAATTATTAGAAAAGCATTAGGTGGCTTTTGTCCCGAAGTGGGTTTCCACCTTAAAAACTGTGTGCATTTGTGTTCCTCTTGTTTGCTGCTATCATTGTACAAACACTGATAATAATTGAAGATTAACTAATGCTCTAATTGAAAGAAATATTGATTCACCCCCCCTCTCAGTATTTCCAACAATTGGTATCGGAGCTTGGTTCCTTCAATAGTAGTTTAACAGCTGGAAGGAGGTCATAGAGCATACCAAGAATGGTGTACCTCTATTCAATGAAAATAATTATGCACTTTGGAAAGGAAGAATGGAGGTCTATCTCTTGGCGCAAGGTTACGAAGTATGGGACACTGTTCAAAATGGATTTACATCAACCACGGATGAACAAGGTGAGAAGAATTTGGTAAATGATGCAAAAGCAAAGAATATTATTATCAGTGGAATTATTGAATCTGCTTATCATAAGGTGTTGGGTTGCAAAACTGCCAAAAATGTATGGGACAAGCTTGAGAATATATATGCAGGTGACTCAAATGTCAAAGAAGCAAAGCTTCAAATCTATAGAGCAAAATTTGAGCAACTCAGAATGAAAGAAGATTGCAACATTGTTGCATAATTTCAATACGTTGATGAAATAACCAATACTCTGGAAGGATTGGGAGAGCCAGTTGACGAGAAGACTATTATACGGAAGATTCTTAGAACGTTACCAGGGAGATTCAACCCAAAGGTATCGGTCTTAGAATACAGTGCAAATCTGGACAAACTTAGCAAAGAGGAATTACATGGAGTTCTCATAGCATATGAAATGAGACTTGATGAAGAAGAGGGTACTTCGCATCTAGAAACTGCGTTCGTTGCATCTAATAAAACCAATAAGGATAAACAACCTTCAATTGAAAATACATGCACCTGCAAGTGTGAAGAAAAGGGAGATGATGAAGAAGGTCTTTCAGATGAAGAATATGCTTACTTCACAAGAAAACTACAAATCGGTAAGGGAAAATTCAAAGGTAAACTTCCATTGATATGTTTTAGCTGTAATGAGGTTGGGCATTTTGCAGCAAAATGTCCAAACAAAAGTAATGGCAACTCAAAAAGAAAGAAAGGCTTTAAGAAATTCAACAAGCAAGGATCCAAAAGGAACTTTCTCTCTAAAGAAAATAGCTCATCATCCGATGAAGACAATGATAGTGAAGAAGAAGCCAATGAGAGAGTATTGTTTATGGCCAAGAACAATAAACCCAAGCACAATAAGCAAGAGGTATCAAACAACGAAGAAGAAGGATGGACCATAGACGAATTTTATGAGGAAGGAATCAAGCTTATAAAAGATCTCAAGGTGGAGAAGATCCATTCCAAAACTCTTGAAGAACAAGTTCAAGGTCTCAAAATTGAAGTTGAAGAACACAAATGCATTGAAGAGTCACTTCAAAAGAAGTTGGAAGAAAGAAACCAAGAAAGGGAGGAATTAGAAGCCCAAGTAGTCTCGCTGCGTGAGGAAGTGAAGAAAGGAAAAACTATCCAAAACTATGCCAAAAGCTCAAGGGCATTGGAAGAACTCATCAACAATCAACGATCTTACAAAGACAAAACTGGCATCGGTTACAAAGAAGAAGAAGCGGGACCTTCTTCAACAAAATACAATGAACCTATGAGATCTGACATGCATGAAGACTTCATTGGACAAGATTCGCAAGAACAACCTTGGAAGACAATTCCTCGACGAAAATTTCTATCCAGGTACCAACATATTTTTTATGGCTACTGTTATTCATGTGGAAAATTTGGTCATAAGCTGTAGAGTGTCGCACGTACCCTAGGAATGAATGCAATTCCAGGAGATCTGTCGAATATGAACCTCCTAGGGCTCAACGAAATATCGATGGATTTGAACATTTAAGAAATAATATTGAATGTTACAAATGTCAAAACTTTGGACACATAGCCAAAGACTGCAGACTTGAAAATCCTCCAGAAGAATCTTCGAAGCCACAAAATGAACGAACATGGAAGAAGAAGAAGAATGATAATTGTGCTCTCACTCTCAAGGCTCAAAAGAACAAATATGTGTGGTATGTTGATAGCGGTTGCTCAACGCATATGATTGGAGATAGAAATAAATTTGTATCTCTGAAAGAGAAGAAGGATGGTACCGTGTCCTTTGGAAATGATGGATCTTCAAATGTTATAGGATCAGGTACTGTCACTCTCGGAAGCAAATATGTTCTAGCCAAGAATGTTCTATTGGTTGAAAACATGAATCACAATCTTCTCAGTGTTGGACAAATGTGTGATCAAGGACACACAATACTATTCAACTCCACGAAATGTGAAATCAGGAAAGGCGTGTATGGTGAAATTGTGGCTACAGCAAGTTGAGCTCCAAACGACATATATGTTTTGGATGAAACAACTAAAGCATGTCTAATAGCTAAAGAGGATGATAAAATAATTGGTAGCAATGATGATAGACTAAGTAAGAATTTTGCTACAAAGGTGCAAAGTGATTTCGATATGTCTTTACTTGGTTGCAAATTGAGCATAGACGACTCATCTAAGGATGTGGATCAAAGGTTGTACAGATCTATGATTAGTAGTCTTCTATATGTAATAGCCTCCCGACCAGATGTTATGCAAGCAGTTGGACAAGTAGCAAGATTCCAAGCAACACCAAAAGAATCACATATCAAATATTCGCCAGCATTGGAATATCTTCGCCAGAAGCTTGGGATTCTCCCAAGTTCTCATTAGATTTTCCTTTTTCAGAATATAAAGGGGGAGTGGAAGTGTGTACAGGTCTGCAGGATGGTTGTGTGTCAGCGCGAGTGGAAGTGTGTCCAGGTCTGCAGGATGGTTGTGTTTCAGGGGGAGTTACCCTTTGACATTGATGTCAAAGTGGGAGAGAATGTTGTAGGAAGGGGTGTCATGATCGCAGGGGGAGTACTTATGTTGCCATCAATGCCAAAGGGGGAGATTGTTGATCAACGATTGTCATTGATGTCAACCCAAGCAGCACCAGGGGCTAACCCAATATTGAATGGGAAGTTTGACCTACCAAATTAATATATTATAGGTCAATAATTATTTTGATGGTTTCTACTTGTCGAGATGTTTCCGTTGATATATGGCACACCATGTAATTCTTCATGGTTTGAGAGATATTCATGTTTGAAGTTTGTACCCCAAGTTAGTGGGCTAAAACCCCATGGGGTTGGGGCATGGGTCATTGAAAAGTCATAATTAATATTTTTTATGCTCCTAAAATCCCTCCCACGTTCACTTGTTGAAGCCCCTCTCAACTTAAGCATTCATATATATTTTGATCTTCATTTCCTCCTTAGGTAAGGATCTGCTATCCGAAACGTGTCATCTGTATATTTTCGTCAAATTTTTCACGAAGGCCTAAGCTGAAATTTTTATGAGGAGAAGAAGAAATCCTAAGGAAGTTGCAATAAGAATTTCAGATCAAGTTGCGCAAAATTTTTGGAGATATGATTTGTGGAAGTAAGGGTTTTTGCAGGCTCCTGAAATTCATCTCAAAGAAGTGACCTTGGTAAAATCATCATAACTCTCTCTCTCGAAAGACTTGATTGAAAATGCTTCAGAAAACAGAAGGATAGTGCACAAACAGAATTTTTGATCTATCAATTTTAGAGCCAAATGAAGAAATGGTGACACGTGACATGCCGTACAAGTGTGCTCTGCTGAAACAATCCATAATTAGGCCATTGTGAGAGATTGGGTATAAATATATCTTGAAGAATCCAAATTGGGTCAGACCCGTGGCATTGGAAAGAAAAATCAGAGGAATACTACAAGACCTAAAATCATATATTGAGGATCTGAAATAACAGAGATACATCAGATTCAATATCAAGCTCCTAGAAGGCAAGAAAAATCTAGATCATGTGTTGTCAAGGATTGCAAAGGACCAGGTTTTCTACGACAGAAAAGAAAAGAAAGGTGCAACAAAGGCTAGCATGACAAGAGAAGCAACCAAGGTGCATAACAGCAACAAGAAGTTCATCATATGAAGTCTTCAAGTGGGCATCACTGCATACAATCATTGTAAAGGTATCATTGTGCTTAGTCATTGTAAATACATTATTGTACAAATTGTACTAGTGTCTATCTGCCAAGGGTTGAAGAGGCAGTGTTGGGAGGTCTAGGATCATCATTAGGTGGTTGTGTCAAAGTTGGGGTTATGGTATAGTATATCTTCTTCTTCTACATCATTCTATATCATTATAAAGTGGACCATTTTCCCTGGTACGGGAGTCCATTCTTCTTTTATTCTTCTATAGGGTGGTAGGGTGGTGCTAGGGTGAGTTGTAGCTCATTGGATGTTGGGGCATCCGTTCAGTTGACTACTGAAGAATATCAAGCATTGGAGCATCCAAATAATAGTGTAGAAATTTGAACAACTGATATATTATTCACCGAGATTCTCCCGATCACACACTATTTTAACTTCATGCACAACACAAAATCTCTTCTACCATTGATCATTAATTGCGGAAATAAAAACAATCGCATGCGCACATTAAAACCATAAACAATCACACATATGAACACAATATTTCATGGGAAAGCTTAAAGTCTAAAAACCCCAACTATCTGTATATTATATGTCATAGAGATCATGTGACAATCATTGCACAAAGCTCCTCACAAGCTCTCAGCACAACCTCCAATTGCTACACACTAATCAAGCTAGATTTAGAAAAACACATGCTCCAATCTCTGCCACCTGATAGCCAACCTCTATTGCATAATCAATGTGGTAGGATGGTTCATTAAATAACTTGAACCACCTGGCTTGTACTGCACAATCCTGATGGGCTTCTCCAATAACTGGTTGTTGCAAATATGCAACAGTATAGTCACAACTGATAGTTAACCTGCTCTTTCACCTATCTCTGCACTGGTCTCCACTTAAGATCAGTCTACGTAATCGGGTTAACTAATGTATTCTTTAGTTGATTAATGAGTTTATAATTAGTGAATTAATTATTAATTAATTCACACCACTCTCACTAGTGTATCAATCAGTTAGACTAGATACAACTAGCTTAACTGTGTCTAACTGAGTTAAACTGAACACAACTCCACCAACTACTTCTACAACTCCACCAAACTCTGTCACATGAGTTCTAACCGAAGTCTCCATGCAATAGCTCCAATTAACCCTTAGGAATAGCGTAATTCCTTCTGTCAGATCCTGTGCCACATCTATGCACTTAACTGAAGTGCTCCAAGAGAATAAGATAATGTTTAGAGTCCAAATATTATTAAGAGCTAATAATATTCGACATATCTATTTTTAGATTGGCAATCTAAAAATAGATTCCGCCCAAGATGTCTAAAAATAGAAGTCCATCTATTTTTCCAACTTGACCAACCATCCACAAATAGCATCCCGCAACTCATAGAATATGATCGACATGTCTAAAAATAGACTTGCACCAAAAATAGCCTGCGGACCCACTTAGTGAAGGCGACTCTTTTCACTAAGCTCATCATCTTGTTGTAATCTCAACACTCCCTCTCAACAAGATAGGGATTATATGCCACCCCAATCCTGCCCCTGTGGTATTCGAATTTTCTCCTGGTGATCGCCTTCGTCAAGATATCAACATCCCGATCCTCCGTAGGAATGTAAGAAAGTAACATGATCTTACGCTGCACACAATCTCTGATATGATGATACCAGATGTCAATGTGTTTAGATCTATCATGAAATACTGGATTAACCGAGAGTTTAATGCAACTCTTATTATCACAATAAATCACAGTAGGATCTAAGTGTGAACCGAATAACCCAACCATGATCTTCCTCATCCATATAGCCTCGCATGCAGCCAAACTCGTTGCCATATACTCGGCCTCTACTGAACTGAGTGCCACGGATCTCTGCTTCCTGCTGTACCAAGAAACTGTTGTCGACTTGATACTGAAAATCCCTCTAGATGTGCTCTTTCTGTCCGTTGGGCTCCCTGCCCAATCTACATCCGTGAAGCCACACAGCTTTACCTCATCCGATTGTCTGTACCATAATCCATATCCCGATGTGCCTTTGAGATATCTCAATACATGCTTCCTTGCCTTCCAAAAGAGCTTGGTAGGCTTAACCATAGCTTGTGAAAGCTTGTTAACTACATAGCATATGTCGGGTCGTGTATTGACCAGATACATAAGCGACCCCACGAACTATCGATAAACAGTGGCATCCACTACCTTCGCCGAAGTAGCATCCTCCTTCCTCCAACCACCAGGAAGAGGAGTATCAACAGGCTTGCAGCCATGCATGTTGAATTTCTCCAGTATCTCCCGGGCATACTTACCCTGAGAAAGAAACAATCCACCACTGTGCTGCCAAATTTCCAATCCCAGGAAATAATGAAGGAGGCCCAAGTCCTTCATCTCAAACTCTTTTGCAAGATCAGCCTTGCATGAGAGTATCAACTGTTCATCACCGGTCAGTATCAAATCATCTACATAAATACAATTATCGACAACTTACACCCTCCACCACAATCTGGTATAGGTTTGGATCTGCCTCACTCTTGGTGAATCCAAGACCAGTGAAATAATTGTCTATCCATGTGTACCAAGCACGAGGTGCTTGTTTCAACCCATACAATGCTCTTTTGAGCCTACACACATGAAACTCGCTCCTGAAGATCTCAAAACCTTCGGGATGATCTATGTACACCTCCTCAATGACTTCGTTGAGGAACATAGTCTTCACATCCATCTGATGAATGTGCCATCCCATCTGCGCTGAGAGAGCTAGGATGCTTCGTATGGAAGAATACCTTGCAACAGGTGCAAAGGTTTCCTCATAGTCGATCCCATCAATATGTGAGAAGCCCTGAGGAAAAAATTTTGCCTTGTACTTCTCAATGCTCTCATCAGCTACTTGCTTCACTTTGTAGATCCATCTCGAACCTACCACTGATTTCCCTTCCGACCTTGGGACAATCTCCCATGTACTGTTTCTGACAATCGAATCATACTCTTCCACCATGTCATCTACCCATGGTGGTTCCTCCACAGCTTCCTCGAAAGAGGATGGCTCTGTCACGATACACTTGCTCATCAGAGCCATGTATCAGTATGCCGGTCGGTGGCTTGTCTGCATGCAACATTTGTGATGTAGGTGCTCCTACAACCTTCTGCATCTTGGGCAGAGTCCCACTCGGCACGCCAGTGCGCTTCCGCCCTCTGATGGTTGGCGTGCATGAGTGGTCTCTTCCACTCCATGAACCTCATCTTGTGGCTGATCCACATCTGAGACTCATCCTTAGGAACTAATAGCTCCTCATCTACATGCAAGTGTGGCTCCTCTCATCCCTCTCAGCGAACACTTCATGGCTTTCTCCTCATGAAATTTGATATCCTGACGTCGCTGTGATCTTACGGCCCCATGCAGGAAAATACACAAGATAGTTGTGGGGCGTATCAGTGTACCCCACAAATATCCCAACCTCCGCAGTCGGCTCCAGCTTCTTCCTGGCATCCTTCATCACATGAATGTAAACAGGTGAACCAAAAATCCTCAAATGGGAAATATCAGGCTTCTTACCAGAAAACACCTCCTCGGGTGTACTCATGCCAAGTATCCTGTGAGGACAACGATTCTGCACATATACTGCAATATTGCATGCCTCAGCCCACAAGTGTATGGGAAGGCCCTGATCATGCAACATCGCCCGTGCAGCACCCACGATCGTTCTGTTCTTTCGCTTCGCAACCCCATTCTGCTGTGGGTTATGAGGTGCTATGAGCTCTCTTCGAATTCCTCTTGCGCTGCCAAAAGTCCTTGAATTCACGGAGATGAGTTCACCACCATTGTCAATCCTAAGAGCCTTCACCTACTTCCCCGATTCTTTCTCAACCGGTGCCTTGAACTCACGGAACTTTGGTATGTCTCGCTCTTCTTACGCATGAGAAGATCCAGAAGCACTTCGAAAAATCATCAACAAATATCACATAATACTTGTGCTGGCCGCGTCGAAGCTGCGAAAGGTCCACACATGCATGAACTGAGATCATTGTGGCGTGACTATCCTTCTGAAGCATAGAAAATTGTTTCAAAAATTTTCCCAAGGTACACCCCTTGCACTGATCTGACTGCGCAAGAGTGCCTTTAGGAAGCCCAGTAGAAAGCTGCTGCAGTATCTTCAAAGCTCCATGGTGAAGGTGGCCCAATCTTTGGTGCCACAACTCGCCATCATCTCGGCTCACCACTCCTTCTACCTTACCTGCCATTGCTGCACAGCCATCTACCTACAATTGATAAAGGTTCTTAACTTGAAACCCTATCCTCCGGGTCTCACCAGTTGCCTTACTGCGCAGGAAAGCCTTTCCCTCACTAAAGACAACATCATATCCCTTGTCTTCTAACATCGCCACATAGATAAGATTCTTCTTCAATCTTGGAACTGTATATCAAATTTGACCCAAGTCGAGCGAGGGAAAAGGATTTCTGCTTGTGATGAGCAAACCGGTGAGACTTGGAGGATAGGGGTTTGAGTTAAGAACCTTTATCAATTGCCGGGTAGATGGCTGCACAAAATGGCCGAATTTCAAGGCGAGAGGTGGTGAGCGGGATGTTGGCGAGCTGGCGAGTTGTGGCACGGAGATTGGGCCACCTTCCACCATGGAGCTTTGAAGATGCGCAACGGATAGCAGTCGCTCCCATCTTTGGGAAATTTCTCACGACCATTACAGAGTCTGATAGGAATGCCAACTCTTCGGAAGCCCAAGGAGAGCCAAGCTCACCAAGTATTCATCATCACGAGTAACCCCCACACTTCCCGGCTCATCACTGCATTGGAACCGTGAGGTACTTGGGCATGCATCGCCTTTCTCCATTTTTATGTTTACGAGTCTATCCTTGAGCTCTGAGTTTATCCTTGAGCGCCAATTTCCTCTGGTCGCTCTTGCTTTGGAATAAGTCTATCAACACTTTCCACATGAAGAATGGAGAAGCCTTACCATGAAGGCTAGACACAATGTGATCCTTTACACCTTCCAACATAATTCTTCGACACTTTGATGTCTTCTTTTGCCATGCGTCAAGTGCGGTAACATCGCTAGAAGCAGGTTTTGGAATTTCTGCATCTATGAACTCCTTCAACCCATTGTCATCTAGCACCGCCTTCATCCTATCCTTCCATGAAATATAATTTTAGTTTCCCTCAAGGGAATAATCCAATCACAATCCATTGAAAGGCATCTCAACTTTGACACCAAGAAAACACTGCTGCAAATTCGAATTCCACTAGCACAAAAATCAACCGCTTCAATGTTTTACAATTGCTCCAAATGATCAATATCGCTCTGATACCATGTAGAAATTTTTTAATAAGCGATATATTATTCAGATATTCTCACACTTTCACAGTCACATGTTTATCTTTCATTCTGTCTGAGAATCTCTTCTACCATTGATCATTACATGCGGAAATAAAATCAATTGCATGCACACATTAAAACCATAAACAATCACACATATGAACATAGTATTTCATGGGAAAGCTTAAAGCTGAAAACCCCTAACTATATGTATATTATATGTCATGGAGATCATGTAACAATCATTGTACAAAGCTCCTCACAAGCTCTCATCACAACCTCCAATTGCTACACACTAATCAGGCTAGATCTAGCAAAACACATGCTCCAATCTCTGCCACTTGATAGCCAGCCTCTATTGCGTAATCAATGTTGTAGGATGGCTCATTAAATAAATTAAACCACCTGGCTTGTACAGCACAATCCTCATGGGCTCCTCCAATCACTGGTTTTTGCAAATATGCAACAGTATAGTCACAACTGATAGTTAACCTACTCTTTCACCTATTTCTGCATTGGTCTCAACTGAAACTGTCCATGCAGTGAAGTTAACTGATGTATTCTTTAGTTGATTCATGAGTTTACAATTAGTGAATTAGTTAATAAGTAATTCACACCACTCTCACTAATTGTATCAATTAGTTTAACTGGATACAAATAGCTCAACTATGTTTAGATTAGTTAAACTGAACACAACTCCATTAACTCCTCAATCAGCTCCACCAAACTCTGTCATGAGTTCTAGCGCCACTTCTGAAAGCAGCCAAGCTCCACTTAACTTTGGGGAATAGCGCAATTTGAACATGGCTCTTTATGCCACATGTGCCATGGCCGAAGTGCTCCAAGAGAATAAGATAATGTTTATAGTCCAAATATTATTAAGAGCTAATAATATTCGACATATCTATTTTTAGACTGGCAATCTAAAAATGGATTCCGCCCAGTATGTCTAAAAATAGAAGTCCATCTATTTTTCCCGACTTGACCAACCATCCACAAATAGCATCCTACAACTCATAGAACATGATCCATATGTATAAAAATAGACATAGTCTAAAAATAGACTTTACGCCAAAAATAGCCTACGGGCCCACCTAGTGAAGGCCACTCTTTTCACTAAGCTCATCATCTTGTTGCAATCTCAACAGTGGGAGCTGGAGAAGAATGCTTTTCTAGATTCTAGGAAGTTGGAGCTTTATTTTCAATTGGAGTTGAAAAGAATTATTAGAAGAGCATTAGGTGGTTTTTCTCTCGAAGTGGGTTTCCACCTTAAAAATTGTGTGCATTTGTGTTCCTCTTGTTTTCCGCTATCATTGTACAAACACTGATAATAATTGAAGATTAAATAATGCTCTAATTGAAAGAAATACTGATTCATCCCCCCTCTCAGTATTTCCAACACTTCTTCGATTTCGTGATGTTGTTCTTTTCTTGTGGATTTGGCAGGTTTTCTTGGGCCGCCACACCTTGGCTTTGTCCTTTGTTCTGCATTTTGGAAGCACATTTCCCTTTCTTTTGATTCAAAGATCCAAAGTCTCGCTTCTTCTGTTTGAATTTCTACTCAATCTTGGTAGCATACCGGTATGCTGTACTATTGAGGCGGTAAATCCCCTCTGCGGACAAAGGCGATCCCACTAGCCCAGATCGGGTCTAGCAACAAGAAAATCACACAATTACGTTGGTTCCTAGTTACAAAAAGGCAAAGATCGCGATGAGTAGCCTACCTCAAATCCCACACATTTTTCGTTGGAGAAAAGATGATGCTTCCCGTCCCTTGCTTGACAGATCACAATCCTTCTGTTCGACATGTCCGGACACCCGTACACATGCAGGGAAACGACGACATACAACATAACATCTAAAGTATGTAACTATATATCAGTCAGAGAGGATATAATTCATTGCATTACATAAAGAAATGAACACATGAATGGAACCAAAATCAGAGTCGCTTATATTATAAATAACAAAAGGGAGATTACAACCAAATGCTCTGATGCTATGATCTTCCTTCAGTGGGGCTTGCAGCGGAGCGTGTCTCAACAAAGCCTGTCATGAATCTGGACAAAGCTCTCTCTCTTACGGGATTCTCTTCGGCTTAGCTCTCAATAGTTTCCCAGCTATAGTTTCCTTCCTACAAGTTTAGCTAGCTTGCTAATGGAGAGGGCAAGCTTTTATAGATGGAGGAAAGGAAGTTGAGATCCCTATAATCATGGGATAGGCCCTATCTCTTAGGAAGGTTCCATGATAGGTGGAAAACCACTTCCTATACATGGAGATCCGGAGCCAAACCACTCAACTCCTTTTGATGATTCATTTAGGAGTTTGTTAGAATCAAACTTCTGCCATTTATTTTTAAAAAACATCCATTAATAAGCTTGGCACGAGTGAAACACAGGGACAGAGCACCAATTGGCGTGCCCTCTAGTGTGGATTTCCCCCATTGGTGCGAGGGATGAACTAGCTAGTCGCACCAAGGCTAAAACATCTATTTTTAGGGGTTTTTCAGAGGAAATGTTCTTCAATGGAATGTTTGTCCTTATGCAAGAGGATACCATGAAGGTGGTTTTAGGAAATTTTACTGTTCACAGGTCACAGGAATAGTCCTCTAATGTATGGGACAAGGGATTGCAGGGACGGTGACAAAATGCTGTGTAACAGATGCCCCCTAAAGCATGAGGTTCGAGAGAGAGGGAGGGGTGAAATGCTTTATAAGAAAACGCCCAACTGAAAACACTGCCGTTGGAAAACCTGCAAATACAAATACAACTGATATCTCTGATACATGATATGTGGTATGGGCACAACCATCCATAATAGAGTGTACAATAACCGGGATCCAAGGTATGGACGCAACCATTCAGTAAAGAAGGATCAACAAGTAGACTTAGGTATGGTCGTGGCCATCCAATCAAATGATTCATGTAACTAATCATGATAATCCAAAAAGAATCCACATCCTGGGTTTCATCAGACAAAATCCATGGTCTCGCACTCCATCTCGACCCGAACAGAGTACAAGTCTGAGCATGTGAATAAGTGAGCTGAAGTCGAACATGCAGGAACATCGTCTGATTACCAGCCAATAATGAAAGCCGTTAACAGATGCAAGAGGAACCACTAATAATGAGGATGGCCTTCAAGGTAATATAGGTACAATCCACGAAATGTGAACAGTGAGCTGGCATCAAACACCCGCATAATCATCTGATTGAAGGCCAATAATGAAAACCTTGCTTTGAATGCGAAGAACCTGCCATTGAGGCATGCAGGCTCCAAGGTACCTGAAGGGAGTCTCTAGATCAGCTTCCTGTATAATGAGCTGAAGTCGACAGGAAGTGACGTTGATCGAAGGTGGGCCATAGTGTTTCCCACATCATCGACACGAGACAGAGGAACATGATGTTTGCGAATAGAGATCAGTAGAGAATCAGAGGGAGGTTGAAAAATGCAGAGGCCAACTTCTCTTGAACATATGGGCAACATGACACTGGATTTGGCAGTATTTGACATCAAAGGATCTAAGGTCATGATGACGTGGCAAAGAGCAGATGAGCGATCAAAATAGATTACCCAAACCCATGGAGGCAAGTAGATAACGAGATGAGATGTCCCCAACCTGACACGAATGCAGACAAGTGCGATATTCAAGAGTGACATACTACCGACAGGACGGTGATACTGGTTCCATTTTTCCCCACCATTTCTGGCGAGTACCCCAATTATTTTTGGAAACAAGCTTGAAGGGGATAGCATATGCTTGTGATATAAGTTTTTAATTCAGACAAATCCAACCTAGTACATTTAACGAGCCCTAGGAAGGAGGAACTCGAGTAACGTCATTGTGACGGAGTCCAATGTCATCAGGTTTTAATGAGTCTGACAAAGGAAGAAATTGATGTCTTTTCATGTTTAAAGAGTTTATAAAGACAGCGGAAAAGAAAACTCCAGCGGTCCCTTTTCGTAGATAGTCCCACAGATACAAAAAGGTATAAAACTATATCTAAGAGAACCTCCTAGTCACGATAGGCTAGGGTATTCCTTTTTTGTAAATAATCTATCCCAGCCCGAAAAAGGGGTAAACGTATACTGGGTAGATGTCGTTTCGTAGCCAATTTAATGAGCTCAAAACGACAAGTGACTTGTCAATCTTTTCAGTTTTAGAGAGTCAGAAAAGAGTTGAAAGATGACTCCACCTGGAGGAACGAGTGGTATAAAGGGCAGAAACTAGTTTCGGTGATGGTGGAACTACTCAGAACAAGATAAAGGTCAAGAGGCTGGCTAACAAGACCACTCATCACAGTGGTTCCTTGGGAATGGGTATAACAACCAAATGAAGGCATATGATCGGCCAAGCAGATAGTGATGGTGGAATGAGAAAACAAGGCTCATCTGGCAAAACAGGTTGATAAAATGGAAATCACAAGAGGTAAAATGGGAATGGTTTCATTTTTACACAAGCTTGAAATCATGAGAAGCTTTGCTTGGAATTGGTTTCATTTTTACACAAGCTTGAAACAAAGATAAAATATGCTTGAAACTAGTTTCATTTTTACACAAGCTTGAAACGGAAACAAACTATGCTTGAAAAAGTAAGCATGCCCCCAACATGGTGACTCAATTCGAGGTACATGCCCCCCAAGCTTCAATCCATATGAAAGGCAGATGGAGTGAAGGTTCAAAGGACGAGATTTGAGAAAGACTCGACTAGGATTTTACGAGATCTGATCAAAGACTTGAATTGAACACGAAAGTGTTTCATTGTTTTAATGAGGTTGATGCATTAAAAGAAATATCCTCATATGACCTTGTTTCATTTTTTAACGAGGTTGATACAGAAGACAAACTATCCTCGGATGACCTTGTTTCATTTTTTAAGGAGCTTGACACAAGAAAACAAACTGTGCTCCCAATACCTTGTTTCATTTTTTAACGAGCTTGACACAAGAAAACGAACTCTGCTCCGACGAACTTTAATCATAACGAATAAAAGGTCATAGATTCCAAGAGGTTTGCGTTTGATGGGAGAGCAACATCTTGAAAATCACGACCCAATGGCCCTAGCACACGATGCACAATGGCATCATCACTGAATGCGGGCACAGGAGAGGTAGCCACATAATTAACCTGTGGCGATGATGACACAACCGACGAATAAAGATCCGGAAGGGATGATGGTGGACCATATGTCATGTTCAGACCAAAGAATGCAAGCTGATCGATGGTCATGATCCGACCTTGGTGCAGAAAACACATCACATGAAAGAGGGAGGAGACAAGCACTCCCATGGCATAAGTATAATCGCCGCCCAGGAGTAAATTAAAGTCCAAGGGGCTAGGAACAACCATCACGTCCATATGGATAGTTTTCCCTCCCAAAGTAACAGGCAACTTCGGAAGGATCTCTAACGGTTGACTAGTTCCTCTGTTAAATGCCAACAGATTCTGCGTAACAAGCACAAGCGGAGGTGAACCAAACGCTTGAAATGTATTTGAAGACAAAATAATGACAGATGTGCGTTCATATATAATAGTGCTAGGCACAGCTAGATCAAAGGTTTGTACCGTTATCTCAAAAGGCACATAAGACGGAAGGCAGTATCCTGCAAATCGACTCCAATCAAAGGAAGCGACCAAAATACTCAGAGGGGCTACCATCGAACCAAGATGGTATTCCCCTGGTGTTATGGGAGAAGAAGGAGCATCCTCCACAACCTCCATCACAGAGTTTGGAGGGGTATCCTCCGGGACCTCCATCAGGGGAACAACTTCGTGAGGTATAGGGACAGGAGAATCTTTCTCCAAGTCTGATAATTTGAAGAAACAAGAAAAACCTGAGGGATGTGAGATCCACTCTCAACTGAAAAGACCTGATGCACCACAAATGGGGTTAGATTGACTGATTCCTTGACCAATGATTGGTTGGAAACAGATTCCTGAATTTGAATTTCCGGGGGAAAGGGATCGAGCAAGGATGATGCTTGACCAATCGTGGAATCAACTAGCGGAGGACTCAAAGAAAGCTTCTGATAACTAGCCAGAAGGCAGGGGGCAGAAACAATGGAGTTTTCCAACACTCTCTTGGCTTCATCCATATACAGACAAAGGTGAATGGGGTGATGCCCTTCACACAACTTACAGGGATTCATAATCTTACCCTGTTTCTTACGAGTATTATCAGTACTAGTCGAAGATGTGTCACCAATATGACTTCCATAAGCCAAAGGCAACAACGGATGGTTGTCAGACCATACTTCATGTACCTGGGGAATGCTAGGGCAGTCTCGAAGAAGGTGGTCACCTTTTCACAACATGCAAAGGAATTTGACTTTCCGTGGAGGGTTGGATGGTTTATCAATGGAAGGATTCTTAGGAGCAATAGCTGCAACATTAGCCTCTTGCTTATTTAACTTCTTCTTCTTCATCTTCCTAGCCACCTAGTCACTAGAATCCAAACTTTCACCAAGCGAAGTAGGAGAAGAGGACGAAGAAACAGGCAAATAAGGGGAGAGGTCCACTTTAGAATCAACATGATGTTGTTTAGGTGGAGGAGATGGTTGTACGGTGGGAGAAACACTTGAGACCATAGAGGTCGAGAATAACCAAACAAGCAACCCAGCAATTAACCCAGGAAGGGACAATGTTGCCATATAAGGAGCACCAACATTCCCAAAAGTAGGAAAATGACCAGGAATCCCTTCGGAGGGGATTCCTTGTTTGGTAAAATCCGGAAAGGTTTCCATAGGAAACAAACATAAAACAAAATGCTAAGGAAAATAACTTTAACCAGGAATATTTCATGGGCAGTTTATTTTTTAAGACACTGAAACAAAACTCTGCTGTTTCATATTTTAAGAGTCGAGAAACAAGCAAAAGGTGACTCTATCACTTTCAAGTTGGACACGAGCTTGAAAGGACAAGAGCTCGATGATATTTTCAGTTAAAAGAGTCAGTAAAGATAAAAGTGACTGCTTTGGTAATCTAGGTAAATGGGTGTACCAGATATCCGTGAACTACCATATACACCTTGGTAAAAATGAAAGAGAAATCAACCAAGGACATGACGTACGTGCAGGTAATCTCCCCGAATGCTGTGTCCGGTGTATCACGGGTAAAAATTAGTAGACTCGGCTTCCTACAGATAAAGGATTGCAACCTAATGGGGTCTCCCTTTATATACACGATGGTATGGGGAGCACAAGTCCGTACTAGCGCTGTCTGTAGCCAGATGGTGAGTGACAACTGCTAGGCTTAAAGATGTCGGAACACGTCTCTACCTTAGACTACTAGATATTCCGTTAATGTTTCAATGTTGCCTTAGGTTAATTCAGTAAATTTTACAGTTGATCTTCAATTTACGTTTCAATTTCAGGCCCTATCGAATGTTGGATCTCAAAAAACCTCTAAATGCACACTACATGCCACAAAATATCACTTTGTTCAATGAAGAGCTATCTACGGGAGAGTTGAGAGCTTTTCAAATAATAAAAAAATGAGCACGAAAACATCCACTACTATCTCTAATGCAAGCTAATGAAACTAGAAAACTTCTCTCTTAGAGTTATATAACACTAATAATGCAAAAGAGCTTTCAATTTTCACGACGCCAAACCAAATGCAAAAGATCTTGTTTTTGTATTTTTCAATATTTTAGAGCAAATTTGTTGAGGCGGTAAATCCCCTATGCAGATAGAGGCGATCCCACTAGCCCAGATCAGGTCTAGCAACAATCAAGTCACGCAATGCGTCGGTTCTTAGTTACAAAAAGACAAAGATCGTGATGAGTAGCCTACCTCAAATCCCACGCAGTTTTCGTTGAAGAAAAGATGATGTTTCCCCTCCCTTGCTTGACAGATCACAATCCTTTCGTTTTACACGTTTGAACACTTGTACACATGCAAGGAAACAACGACATACAACGTAAAATTTAAGCATGTAACTATATATCAGTCAGAGAGGATATAATTCATTGCATTACATAAAGATATGAACACATGAATGGAACCAAATTCAGAGTCTCTTATATTATAAATGAAAAAAGGGAGATTACAACCAAATGCTCTGACGCTATGATCTTCCTTCGACGGGGCTTGCAGCGGAGCATGTCTCAACAAAGCCTGTCGGGAATTTGGACGAAGCTCTCTCTCTTACGGGATTCTCTTCGGCTTAGCTCTCAATAGTTTCCCAGCTATAGTTTTCTTCCTACAAGTTCAGCTAGCTTGCTAATGGATACGACAAGATTTTATAGATGGAGGAAAGGAAGTTGGGATCCTTATAATCATGGGATAGGCCCTATCTCTTAGGAAGGTTCCATGATAGGTGGAAAACCACTTCCTATACATGGAGATCTGGAGCCAAACCACTCAACTCCTTTTGATGATTCATTCAGGATTTTGCTAGAATCAAACTTCTGCCATTTATTTTTGAAAAAAATCCCTTAATAAGCTTGGCACGAGTGAAACACAGGGACAGAGTGCCAATTGGCACGCCATCTAGTGTGGATTTCCCCCATTGGCGCGAGGGATGAACTGGCTAGTTGCACCAAGGCTAAAACATCTGTTTTTAGGGGTTTTTTCAGAGGAAATGTTCTTCAGGGAAATGTTTTTCCTTATGAATAAGGATGCCATGAAGGTGGTTTCAAGAAATTTTACCGTTCACAGGTCACGGGAATAGTCCTCCAATGTACAAGATGAGGTATTGTAGGGATGGTGACAAAATGCTGTGTAACAGATGCCCCCTAAAGCATGAGGTCCGAGAGAGAGGGAGGGGTGAAATGCTTTATGAGAACACGCCCAACTGAAAACACTGTTGTCGGAAAACCTACAAATACAAATAAAACTGATATCTCTGATACATGATATGTGGTATAGGTACAACCATCCATAATAGAGTGTACAATAACTGGGATCCAAGGTATGGACACAACCATCCAGTAAAGAAGGATCAACAAGTAGACTCAGGTATGGTCGCAGCCATCCAATCAAATGAGTCACGTAACTAATCATGATAATCCACAAAGAATTCGTATCTTGGATTTCATCAGACAAAATCCAGGGTCTCACGCTCTATCTCGACCCGAACAGAGTACAAGTCTGAGCATGTGAATAAGTGAGCTGAAGTCGAACATGCAATAACGTCATCTGATTACTAGCCAATAATGAAAGCCGTTAACAGACACGAGAGGAACCACCAATAATGAGGATGGCCCTCAAGGTAATATAGGTACAATCCACGGAATGTGAACAGTGAGCTGGCGTCGAACACCCACAGAATCATCCGATCGAAGGCCAATAATGAAAACCTTGCGTCGAATGCGAAGAACCTGCCATTGAGGCATGTCGACTCCAAGGTACCTGAAGGGAGTCTCTAGATCAACTTCCTGGATAATGAGCTGAAGTCGATAGGAAGTGATCTTGATCAAAGGTGGGCCATAGTGTTTCCCACATCATTGACATGAGACAGAGGAACATGATGTTTTCGAATCAAGATCAGTAGAGAATTAGAGGGAGGTTGAAAACTACAGAGGCCAACTTCTCTTGAACATATGGGCGGCACGAAACTGGATTTGGCAGTATTTTACATCAAAGGATCTGAGGTCATGATGACGTGGCTGCAAAGAGTAGATGAGCGATCAAAAGAGATTACCCAAACCCATGGAGGCAAGCAGATAATGAGATGAGATGTCCCCAACCTGACACGAATGCAGACAAGTTCCATGTTCACGAGTGACATACTACCGACACAATGGTGATACTGGTTCCATTTTTCCCCACCATTTCTGGCGAGTACCCCAATTATTTTTGGAAACAAGCTTGAAGGGGATAGCATATGCTTGCGATATAAGTTTGTCCTTCGGACAAATCCAACCTAGTACATTTAACGAGCCTTAGGAAGGAGGAACTTGAGTAACGTCATTGCGACGGATTCCGATGTCATCAGGTTTTAACGAGTCTGACAAAGGAAGAACTTGATGTCTTTTCATGTTTAGAGAGTTTGAAAAGACAGCGGAAAAGAAAACTCCAGCAGTCCGTTTTCGTAGATAGTCCCATAGATCCAAAAAGGTAGAAAACTATATCTAAGAGAACCTCCTAGTCGCGATAGGCTAGGGTATTCCTTTTCAGTAAATAATCTATCCCAGCCCGAAAAAGGGGTAAACGTATACTGGGTAGATGTCATTTCGCAACCAATTTAATGAGCTCAAAACGACAGGCGACTTGGCAATATTTTCAGTTTTAGAGAGTCAGAAAAGAGCTGAAAGATGACTCCACCTGGAGGAACGCGTGGTATAAAGGGTAGAAAATAGTTCCGGTGATGTTGAAACTACTCAGAACAAGATAAAGGTCAATAGGCTGGCTAACAAGACCACTCATAACAACGATTCCTCAGGAATGGTTAAAACAACCAAATGAAGGCATATGATCGGCCAAGCAGATAGTGACGGTGGAATGAGAAAACCAAGGCTCATCTGGAAAAATAGGCTGATAAAATGGATATCACAAGAGGTAAAATGGGAATGGTTTCATTTTTACACAAGCTTGAAATCATGAGAACCTTTGCTTGGAATTGGTTTCATTTTTACACAAGCTTGAAACAAAGATAAACTATGCTTGAAACCGGTTTCATTTTTACACAAGCTTGAAACGGAAACAAACTATGCTTGAAAAAGTAAGCATGCCCCCAACATGGTGACTCAATTCGAGGTACATGCCCCCCAAGCTTTAGTCCATATGAAAGTCAGATGGAGTGAAGGTTCAAAGCACGAGATCTGAGAAAGACTCGACTAGGATTTTACGAGATCCGATCAAGGACTCAAATTGAATAGGAAAGTGTTTCATTGTTTTAACGAGGTTGACACATTAAAAGAAATATCCTCATATGACCTTGTTTCATTTTTTAACGAGGTTGATACAGAAAACAAACTATCCTCGGACGACCTTGTTTCATTTTTTAAGGAGCTTGACACAAGAAAACGAACTGTGCTCCGAACACCTTATTTCATTTTTTAACGATCTTGACACAAGAAAATGAACTCTACTCCGACCAACTTGCTTCATTTTTTAGGGAGCTTGACACAAGAAAAGGAAATATGCTCTGACGACCTCAGAGGAGCAGGTTCAGGAGGGGGATAATTGGATACGAAATGCTCAAGACAATCAGACATTGCCCTCAGGGCGGTCATGAATGAGGAACGATGATGTCCATCGCTCCATGGCAGATCTTTGAGAGAAATAGTTTCCACGATAGCTTCGTCAGACAGAAAAACTTCTCTCAAAGAATCGGGCGAATCCGCATCGCCAAGCCAAGGGGATTAAGAATAAACATCAAGAGCCATGCTCAAAGGAGCATTTTCAACAGGAGGAGGATTTGATGTGGCAACGATCTCGCAATAATTTATTTCAACTGGGGTTAGAGGCATCGATTCTCCAAAAGAGGCAACCTGTTCAGGAGAAGGGATGATCCACGGGGCATCCGACCTAGAGATCATGTTGAATTGAACGGTTTTTGGTGGTGAAATGGGAAAAATACCCATGAGAATGGGGTCCTTGAAAAGACCAGGTCCTACATTGTCGGGGGGATTAGAAATTTGATGCATGTATGACACGTTGTTCTCATACGATGAGGTAAAGAAAGACAACTGATCGATAGTAATAATATTTCCCTCATGTGGAAACTTCAAAAGTCAAAAGATGGTAGACAGAACACACAACATGGCGTGGGTCCAACTGCGATCGCGTAGAATATTTTAGTTGAGTTTGGCATCAAAAAATTCCACTTCCCATCTACGTGGCTTGATCTGGCATAATCCTTCGACCGAGTGGTAATAGAAACTGGTGCAACACCATTCATCATGAAAACCTGAGACCCAAACAGTGTAGAAGGTGAAGGCTGCTCGACCATCTGGGTCTGCTGAGATGAAAAAGGTTCCTTAAGAACTTCCAGAGTTCCCTTAGATCCTTTAAGAAGTTGACTAACCTCGGATCGTCGGGGACAATATTTGGTGTAGTGGTCTTCATCACAGATCAGGCAAGGGTACTTCCGTTTTCGTTACGAACCATCATCGGCACGTGGTTTGTAGGATTCTGGTTTCGGGGCATCGGATTTGGCCTTGCCTTTTCCCTTCTTCTTCCCTTTGGAAGTCTTGTCCATAGGATTAGCCTAAACGACATTGACCTCCACGGTCTTACCATAATATGGAGTAGCTGGAGGAGCAGAATTATTGGAAGAATTCGCTTGACAGAAGGCGGTAAATCCCTAGTGGAGTCGCCAAGTTGTTGAGGCGGTAAATCCCCTCTGCAGACAGAGGTGATCCCACTAGCCTAGATCGAGTCTAGCAACAATCAAGTCACGCAATGACGTTGGTTCCTAGTTACAAAAAGACAAATATCACGATGAGTAGCCTACCTCAAATCCCATGCAGTTGTCGTTGGAGAAAAGATGATGCTTCCCGTCCCTCACTTGATATATCACAATCCTTCCATTCGACACGTCCGGACACCTGTACACATGCAGGGAAAAAATGACATACAACGTAACATCTAAAGTATGTAACTATATATCAGTCAGAGAGGATATAATTCATTGCATTACATAAAGAAATGAACACATGAATGGAACCAAAATCAGAGTCGCTTATATTATAAATGACAAAAGGGAGATTACAACCAAATGCTCTAATGCTGTGATCTTCCTTCGGCGGGGCTTGCAGCAGAGTGTGTCTCAACAAATCCTGTAGGGAATTTGGACGAAGCTCTCTCTCTTACGAGATTATCTTCTGCTTAGCTCTCAATAGTTGCCCATCTATAGTTTCCTTCCTACAAGTTTAGCTAGCTTGCTAATGGAGAGGGCAAGCTATTATAGATGGAGGAAAGGAAGTTGGGATCCCTATAATCACGGGGTAGGCCCTATCTCTTAAGAAGGTTCCATGATAGGTGGAAAAACACTTCCTATACATGGAGATCCAGAGCCAAACCACTCAACTCCTTTTGATGATTCATTTAGGAGTTTGTTAGAATCAAACTTCCACCATTTATTTAAAAAAAACATCCCTTAATAAGCTTGGCGTGAGTGAAACATAGGGACAGAGCGCCAATTGGCACGCCCTCTAGTGTGGATTTCACCCATTGGAGCGAGGGATGAACTAGCTAGTCGCGCCAAGGCTAAAACATCTATTTTTAGATTTTTTCAGAGGAAATGTTCTTCTAGGAAATGTTTTTCCTTATGCAAGAGGATGCCATGAAGGTGGTTTCAGGACATTTTATTGTTCACAGGTCACAGGAATAGTCCTCCAATGTACGAGACGAGGGATTGCAGGGACGGTGACAAAATGCTGTGTAACAATATCCTTCTATTTGTTGGTTGAGAAAATGTGTACATATGTGTATATTTGTATACTAATGTAAATGATGATTTTACAGTAGTACACGGTATGATTGTCATGGTGATTTTTTATTTTGAGCATGTTATTCATTATAAATACCGCAACAAGTTGTGTTATAAATCTCCATAGGTAGTATGCTTTATTTTCAATGGTTTGATGGTTTTTAGGTGTCATTGAACATCGAGGACGGTGTTCCCCCAAGGGGGGGGGGGGTTCTATAACAACCCTTTTGAAAATTATATGTAATAAATTTAAAATAATAACCACGGTTGATGGGGCACTTATTACAAGCTGAATGTTGGGAAAAACATCCTAGAGGGTGTTCATTTCGGTTATCATGGCTAAAGGAAATTGGAAAAGAAAATGGTAAAGGCTTTGGAAAGGCACGAGGCATTAATTGGAATTTTATTTATGAAAATAATGGAGAATAGGAGAAAATGGAGGTGAAAGGTCACAAATTTCATGTGAGGAGGAAAATTAAGGAGAATAGTGGAAAATGAAGAAAATAGATGCCTCATTGATAAAAAGGCTTCTGAGCATCAGTTTGTAGGTTTTTGGCTTAATATTTTTCTCTCTATTCTCTTTTTCTCTCTCTCACTCTTAGACACTTAGAGTTTCTTGGATAATTTTGGCATTGAATCAAGAAAGGAAATCAAGCAAGAAGAAGGAGCAAGTAAGCAAGCAGGAGCAGGAATCAAGCAACTACAACAGGATTCCTTGCAGGTATTGATTTTCATGTGTGATTTCCTTGCTAAATATTGCATGCATGGTATTACATGTGGTTATTTTTTGCCATGGCATGGATTTTTCCAGGTGTGACCGTGTTTTCAGCCTAGCCTTACCATTTTCAGATAGCCTTGATGAGATGGGTTCTCATAATTTGGTTGAGTTGGATTGTCGAATGGATTCGATGTTGAGTGAGTTGGATCTTTGAAATGAAAAACACATGGCCTAGTGGTCCCTGAACCAGACTGTGGATCACGGTAAAGCCACTAGCCTAGTAACCCATGAACCAAAATGTGGGTTGTGGTAAAGCCACTAGCCTAGTAACCCATGAACCAAACTGTGGGTTGCGGTAAAGCCAAATTGTGTGCCTTGGTGGGCCTAATAATCCTTGTCGGTGAATGGCGGGATATATGGTAAATCCAAGAGGTGGATTTCTCTCTGTTGGGCCTAGTAGTCCCGGGATGGGATGTACGATAAATCCTGGAGAGTGGGTCTTGGTGTAGGGCCTAGTGATCCCTGGATCAGACTGTGGATTAAATTAAATCCTAAGAGACTACGAGGCACTCAAATTTCTCACGGTGTAGGCTGAGAAATCAGGTAGCATTCATGCTTGTTTGGTTCTTTTTGGCTGGTTATGAGTCGCACATTCATGCTTGGAATATGGCATGGAGGTGATTAATTGAAGAGAAATTTGACTCAACCAATATATGGTTAGGTGGAGCATGTAAGTCCCATCTCCGATTGGTTTCTACATTCATTAATGAAGAGCTCATTCCTTTGGTATTTTATGTATACATGTAATGGTTATTATGTGGATTCTATTGTTGTTGTATCCATGATATTTCTATTGTTATTATGCTGGTTATAAGCATGTATCTTAACAATGATGATGTATGGCTCTATCCATGTTTCTACTTGTAAATGAATGCACAATTTATCTATGATAAAATAGATTGCATTGTAGATAATGATGTAAGGGAGCAATGCTTCTTAGAAATTTTGAGATAAGTATGAGACCCTTATGCTCAGATTTGTTGTCTACATCTGTAGTTTCAATGGTTGTGACAATTTTTCCAAATTTCTGTCATGGGTACGAGGGGTCTAGATGAGTTATTGTTGATGTTATTTCTTTGTATCATTTCCATGTTGTTATTTATCACTCTGAACTTTTCATGAAGTTCTAGGAAGAGCATTGGATTTTGGGCCTGAAAAGGTGGCTCAAATATTAGGGACAATGGCATAGAACTAAGGAAGGCCCTATACACTAGAATGCAGTGTTATTCCTACGTCTATAGCCTCCTAGACATTGGCTTACAAGCCTATGCCTACGTCTATGGATCAAAGAGGTCAAAAGGTCAATGTGACATAGGGGTAAGAGGCCTGAATGGTTGGGTTACCTCCTGTGGGTGTTGTTGTACAAGGTCTTTATGTTGTGTTTCCATTGGTTCCACTTCCTTAAGGTCACCTAGAAGGTTGAATATCATTATATTAACCTCTCATCGCATGTTTAGCCTGGTTGGTCTGTGATCCAGGTGGATATTGGTGGCCACTCGCCTATTCCACCTAGTCAATTTCATCAGTTTCCTTATTTACTATTTTTAGATGTTTTTTGGGTCCTGAAATTCCAAATATGTTTTGAGGCCCTAATGGCATATTTCTTGGAGAGATATTTCCAACGAGGTATCATATGTGCCAAAAGAGATATTATGACCAAGTTACGACCTTGGGAAGTTGGCTGCCTAACTAACCCCAACGAGACCCATAAAATCTTGGTGTTACATATCCTCGAGTTAGGGTTTTGGTTTTTTAGGGTTTTATCTTACTGTTGAAGAATAAAAATACCCTTGAACCTCATTGTAACACAGTTCAGAGGCATGTAGCCGCCACATCTCTTCTCAGAGATAAGCTACCATCGCCCTAGCTAGTTTATGTCCATTTTGTCTGTAAGCATATTTTAGTGATTTGATATTAATGAAATGAAGTTTTATTTCTGCTACATCTCTATGTGTATGTTTATTTATGTATTTTATTTCATTCTTGTATAAATCCAGATTCAGGTTACGACTCCATGAGGGTTGAAACATATTTCAGTTTCAATTTTTTGCAGTAATCTTCAGTAAAATTCATGCAAGTGCCACAGTATCCACAGATCATATTAGAGAGTGAAAAATTTCTCATTTGAAATTATTTTTTATTCTATCAACTGGGTTTTTTATGGAATTTTATTTCGTTTCCTGATTTTAGAGATATGAACAATTGAAGTTACACCTGTCTCGAACATTGCGTTGCTGTGCATCCTATTAGTATGTGGAATAATTTTCTCACCCCATAGGTCATCAAATTTCAAGTGTATTATATCATTTGAAATATCTATTAAATACCTCAAATGGGTCTTTGACAGAATTTGATTTCATCACTTATCGCAGAAGTTATCAGCAAAGTTGCAGCAAGAGGTTCATTTCAACCAAGATCCGGATCAGTGGTATCAAAGCGGTCTGCTCTTTCTCGATATTTATTTGAATGCCCCCAATGAGATTGGGGTATAAGGAGTTAGGGCTCGATATC
The DNA here is from genome assembly GCA_034641835.2 of Pinus albicaulis. NCBI lineage: Eukaryota > Viridiplantae > Streptophyta > Pinopsida > Pinales > Pinaceae > Pinus > Pinus albicaulis. The sequence goes on from CM076582.1 coordinate 142,057,232, forward strand.
ATTGAACCTTTGCAAGATCAGCCTTGCAAACCTCGACGACCTCCCATGGATATAGAAAAGAAAGACGATAGAGCAGGATATCCTATCAAAATATTGCTTGAGGAGGCCCTTGAGAAACAAAGGAACGTGATGATGGATAAATTTGCCCAAATCATTCAACGACTGTCCATCAGCAGTGCGTCTGCATACAACAACCACTCTGGAGGTGCCACTCCTTTCAAGGTACAAGTCAACTTCGACATTCCTGTATTTGAAGGCCAGATAGATGCATACATAATAGATAGATGGTTGAGTTCGTTGTAAGGGTATTTTTCGATCCATGATTTTTATGACCAAGAAAATATTATTTTTTCACTCCTTAAAGCCACCCCCATGTCAAACACTAGTGGGAAACCTACCGTGAGAAAAAGAACGAGAGGAAACCCTCTCTGTTCTCAGTCACAACCACTTGGAATTTGTTCCGAGACGACATCAAGGAACAATATTTCCCTGCGGGGAGCTATGAGGGAAAGTACATCTAATGGATCATGATGGGGCAACAAAGGGATCAAGATGTGAACAAGTTGACTAATTTTTTCCATACCCTGCACACAAATTTGGGTATTAAATATTCAGAGAGACATTTGGTGCTCAAGTACCGTATTTGTTTACACAGATACATTCAGGAGGAAATGAGTTTCCTCGACTTTACCTCGCTTGGCACAACATATAGATATGCCGCCAAGATCGAGCATAAATTTAAGCAGAAGAAGTGAGACTTTGGATTTGTGAATCTGAAGCGAGGGAAAGACACCCCCGAACCACAGAATAAGGGGAAAAGCCAAAGCGGGGTGACTAATAAAAACAACATAAAGTCAAAGAAAGACATAGGGAAGTGGTGTGAATTTCATAACAACTCCATTCAAAACACAAGCGAGTGTCAGACCAAATAGTCACTGGTGGCCAAATTGAAGGCATCCAAATCAGATGCATGTTCTGATTCTGAGTCAAAACCAGACAAGGGGAATGATAAAGGGAAGTAGATCATTGATTCAGATCCCAAGGATCCAGAGGAGGGGGAGAACCTCTTCCATTCACAGATGTGGGTGAAGGGTTCTCCATTGCAATTCCTTGTCTATAGCGGAAGCCAAAATAACCTCATTTCAGCAAAGGTCGTGAAGGGACTTGGCCTACGTAACACAACACACTCGCAGCCGTATACCATCGAGTGGCTTCACCAAGGAAGAGATCTCCACATCAGCCAACAATGCCGCCTTTCGTACAACATCAAGCCCTTCACGGATGAGGTACTGCGTGATGTTTCTCCTCTTGACATGTCTGATGTATTATTAGGCCAACCATACTTGTGGAAACGACATGCTGTGTATGAGTCTAGGCCTCATTGGATTATTATTACTTTGGGAAATAAGTTGTACAGGATACCAGAGGTAGTACCACCTCCCGCCATCTCTTTGATTACTACAAAGCAACGCAGCAAGATTTTTTCCCAAACTAGGAAATTTATTTTCATTACAATTCTCCCATAGGACAAGAAGAATATTATGGCCACAACCTCCAAACATGGCTCCCCTGCACTACAGCAACAAATGAAAAAAGTTGTGGAGGAATACAAAATTTTATCCTCACCCATAGAGGTTCCTCTACACTATCAGGTCAAGCACTCCATTGATCTGACCCTAGGCACGCCGCTGCCTAATGTTGTCATACTTCATGCAACCACACAAACATAATCCACACGTGTACTGTCTGACGCTAGTAGGTCCATGATATCTTGGAAAAATGCAATGGAAAGTAAAAACAACACCAGGATCAACATCGAGTGCCACACAAGTTCTATATGGGCAACACATTTTGGCTACATTTGCAGAAGAAGCGCCTCTCTGGACCCCACTAGAAGCTAGACCCACTTCAAAGTAGGCCAACTCCTTCACCAAGTTGTCAAAACAAGCCAAATCCTTCACTAGGGAAAGTGGTTCACTAGGGACCAAGTTCAACATAAATCTCCATACCTCATGGAGGCTCTACATGCAATGGGGACCATTGCTTCCTAAGGTGGGAGGAATGATCTAGGTGGATATTGGTGGCCACCCACCTATTCCACCTAGTCAGTTTCACCAATTTTCTTATTTACTATTTTTAGCAGTTTTTTTTGGGTCTTGAAATTTTGGATCCGTTTTGAGGTCCTAATGACATAGTCCTCGGAGAGATCTTCCAATGAGGTATCATAAGCGCCAAACTAAGATACTATGACCAATTTACGACCCCAGGAAGTTGGTTGCCCAACTAACTCCAACAGGGCCCATAAACTCTTGGTGTTACATCTCCTTGAGTTAGGGTTTAGGTTGTTTATGGTTTTCTCTTATTGTTCAATAATAAAAATGCTCTTGAGCTTCATTGTAACACAATTCAGAGGCATGTAGCTGCCACATCTCTTCTAAGAGATAAGATACCATTGCCCTAACTAGTTTATGTCCATTTTGTCTGTAACCATATTTCAGTGATTTGATATTAATGAAATGAAGTTTTTTTTTTTTTTACTGCATCTCTGTGTTTATGTTTATTTATGTATTTTATTTCATTCTCGTGTAAATCCAGATTCAGGTTATGGCTCCATGAGGGTTGAAATAATATATATATATATAGATATAGATATAGATATAGATATAGATATATATATATATATATATATATATATATATATATATATATATATATATATATAAGTTTGGTAGGACTACATCTTCATCATCATGTCCAAATACATCACCCCGATTGGGGAGGGGAATTGAACTTGCGATGGGTGCCTTAACAACCTGCCTCATCATTGTTTAGCCAAGACCCCATGGACGAGGGTTGAAAAATATTTCAGTTTCAATGTTTTGCAGTAATATTCAATAAACTTCATGCAAGTGCCACAGTCTCCACAAATCATATTAGAGAGTGAAAAATATCTCATTTTAAATTATTTTTTATTATCTCAAATGTTTTTTTTTTTATGGATTTTGATTTCGTTTCCCAGTTTCAGAGATATGAGAAATTGAAGTTACACCTACCTAGAACATTTCACTATCACGTGTCCTATGAGTTTGTGAAATCATTTTCTTACCCCACAGGTTATCAAATTTAAAGTGTCTTATATCACTAGAAATATCTATTCAATACCTCAAATGGGTATTTGACAGAATTTGATTTCATCACCTATCGCAGAAGTTATCAACAAAGTTGTAGCAAGAGGTCCATTTCAACCAAGATTCGGATCAATCGGTTACTTAGTTAGATGTGGGAAGAGATATTCCTGAGTACCTCCAGTTTCCATGTTTTATGCTTAAAGAAGGTTATAAGTGACAAGATTCCAGTTCAAACAATATTTCCAGAACTTGACAACAAAGGAAAAATCATATCAGAACCTGCAAGATTCACAAAAACAAGAACCTGACAACTATTGAATCAATCAATTTCAAAGTATCTCATTAAGTGGAAGAACTTACTTGCTGAAGATTCCACATGCGAGGATGATTATTTTATACAGAAGCATCCAAAACTACTCAAGCATTGAGGACAACACTTTTTTGAAGGAGAAGGGCATGTTAGGTCCCTATAATACTAATGTAGCCCCCATATTGTTATTGTTGTGTCCATGTAGCCCTCATATTATTATAATTGTGCCCTTACATTATTATTGTTATGTATGCCCTGATTATATTGTATCCCTTTAGACTCCTATATAAACCAAGGAGGTCTTGTCATTTGTATCATCCAAGAATTGTTCATTTATGTGATGTAAAAGGAGGTTTCCTCCTCAAAGAGGATTATTTTCAAATCGTTAATATATATTTTGTTTTGTTTTGTGATATAGTTACATAAAAAATAAAACATTATCCTTAACACTTCATGAAGAAGTACAAGCCTTATGATATTTATTTTTATTGTTTTCTACTCGCCACCTACTTTTTCAAGATGTTAGGAACCTTTCACTGCTTTGCTCCACCACCAATCCACTACTTCATTGCTTCTACCCATCGTTTGTTTAGGGGATTATGGCACTACATCATACCTATGCATATCAAGTTTCCATCACTATATTATACCTATGCATAACAAATTACTTGTGCATACAAATTTTTTCATAGAAAGCTAATTTGCAGAGGAAGCTTAAGAGAAGTATGAAGAAGAGTTATTTCAGAGGAATTTTTGGTGATGATAGATATACTCCAAATGGTGTTGATGGTACTTCTAATAAATTTATTATTTCTTTTCTTGATGGTATGTATGTTCGGGCCAACATTTGTTAGGATATTCTGACACATAGGAAATAGTTAAATATAACTTGGTCTAGCATAGAGTTAGGTAAAGTGTGCTTATTTACTATGTACTTTTGTAACTTATAATCCAACGATCACGATATGTAGTGATATGATAGTTCATTCTCTCCTCAGTATTACCGACACTAATTCGTGGCTTAACACTCGATTGGTCCATGATCTCTATTTAAAGAGCATGGATGGTCATTTTTTGGTGACCGTTTATGAGAGAAGCTTATGTAAATTTTCTTTATTTGTATAATAAATGCCTAAAGTAGTAGCATTGGCTCAGGACGTGGACTGTTTCCCTCTTTGAGGGTTTTAACCACGTCAAACAATGGTGTACTGATCTGTGATCTGTTTGTGAGCAGTGACCTTTAGTGTTTTATCTAAGGAATTTATCCTGTAAATTCCTACATGGTATCAGAGCTGTTTTGAGGGCAACATCCATTATTGATCCAAATCCGAAGTCAGTTTGACTGCATGCGATTTCCATTTTCCAGATCTATTGTTTATGACCGCTTGCGGGTCAGAATAACTGCTCTGTTGTGTTCAGAGCCTCTGTTACAGTGAGGAACCCCTTTCGTTTCATGTGAAAATGTTTCTGGTTGCCCAAGTTATATCATTTTAGATCTAAAGGTATAAAGTTTTTTTTTTTTTTTTTTTTTTTTTTTTTACAGTTATATTTATTAATCCTTCTATTTATTTCGGTTTATAGTTTTTTTAATTTTAATTATTGGATCTATACCATCTCTCGCATGTTTTCTCTCGAACCAACAAGTATCCGAAAACTAGACACATGAAGACGAGATTTTTCTGCTACGTATGCTCTTTCCCCGCGACTTTGTGTGATCTTAGGAAATCAAAAATAAAAAGAAAAATATATAGTTGTCGGACGGACTAACCAGAAATCCAACGTTCTGCAGTAAGGCTTGTAATTTTTTTTGTATGGTTTTTTTTTTGCAGGAAAATGCATGCACACCGAAGAGCCAAAAAAAAAAAACCTCCCTCCTTTCAAACAATTATAGAATCCTTTTACTAGCTCACTTGGTGTAAAATTACTTTATGAGAATAGAGGTTCTGGGTTCAAGTCTCTTTGACAAGAATTTTTTTTCTAATTTTTTTTGTTAAGTTACTTTTTGTTAAAAAGATTTTTGGCAAGTTGTTTATAAAAAAAAGGTTTTATTTAAAAAGTATCTGTAAAAGTAACATTGTAAAAGTAACTCTCACTTATTTATAAAAGTGGGTCACATAAAGTAGTATTTTTTTTACAAGTGAGCTTATTATATTAAATTTGGAAAGGGGGGAGGGGGGGGCGGGGGCAGGGTTTTTTTATTTATTTATTTTAAAGTACAACTTCATCATCAACTTTCAACCTATCACGTAACTACTCAGCATCTACTGCAACTTTTCTTAAAAAATGCATAACTTCTTCATCCAGAAGCCGATTCCGGAGCTGTTTTTTTTTAATCGACCTAATTTTTCGAGATCTTTCCATTGGTGCAGTTAGTTAACCTTTTCAGCTTCAATTTTTAAAAATGTAAAGTGCATGCCCGATTATTCTTAATAACACCAATTATTTCCAATGGTTATCCTACATGGTAGACTTACTTAGTAAAGGGCTTTATAGAATAGCCTTAGGAAAATAATCTAAACCTATCGATGTAAATAAAATGACTAAATGAGAAAATAAACAAGATCAAGCACGAGGGTTAATAGGAATGTCCATTGCTCAAGATCTTAGATTTCATATCCAAGAAATTGACTTCCCTTCTGAAGCTATGAAAAAGATGAATATTATTTTTGGCATTAAAAATGAAATCAGAGCCCACCAGCTTGAAAATGAGTTGCTTACTTTGAACCACAATAATTTCTCCTCTATTGAAGATTTTTTGTCCAAATTCAAGACCCTTATACTTATTTTAGAAGGTTGTAAGATCAAAAAGGAAGATGGTAGTCTTATCTATTCCATTCTTGCTAAGTTAGGCCATGCATACTCTATATTTGTTTCCACCTTCCATTCCACTAGAGAAGCCCTCATTTCTCAAGGAACAACCTACAAGTCCCCCTATTTTGATTCCTTTTGCGATTCTTTGATAAGAGAACAAGATAAAATCTTAAACCTTGGTATTATTAATATTGGAAACTCTTTTAAGAAAGCCTTAGCAGCCCAACAAAAACCAGATCCAAAGAATCCTAATAAGGAGCATCCTAAAAAGAATAGTCCTAAACCAAACAAGGGTCTTAAGAAATTTCAACCACAACTAAAAAAGAAACACAACAAACTGATAAGGAAAATAAAAACAAAGGGAAGAAGACAGATAAACATTGCAACTTTTGTAATCGTGATGGCTACATAAAATCAAAATGTTTTAAGAATATGGAAGCCTTGGAAGGAGCAATGAAGAAGCACAACATTTGTTTAGAGAACTCTTCAACTTCAACTTCGGGAATGGCACTTTCTGCATGTGGTTGTCAAGAATCAAAATATTGTTATGCATTGAATTTCTCTTCTTCTTCTCATTCTCATGAGTGGCTCACTGATTCTGGAGGCTCTTACCACATGGAAAAAAATAAAGCCATGTTTCCTTCTTTAAATGATTGTAACACAAAAAATATTTATGTTGTTGATGATAGATCTTTTAGTGTTATAGGGTCTGGAACTATTCATCTAGATAAAGGTCATTTTAATTATGTATTATGTGTTGCTATCTTGTCCTGCAAAATTCTATCTGTTTATCAAATAACTCATTCAGGTGAAGGGAAAACTGTAGAATTCTCACCTCATGATGTTGTAATCAAGGACTTAAGAGATCCTAGACATATTTTAGCTATTGACATTGCTGATGATTCCACAAGGTTGTATAAGTTTGAAAATTTTGGGTCATCATGTCTTCCCTTTGTTTTTTTTGCTCATAATGATGAAGTGAGAAAGCTTTGGCATGAGCGATTTGGTCACTTAAACTATTGCTCTCTTCAAACTATATGTAAAAAAAATACAATGAAAGGTCTTCCTATGGTATCTTGCTGAGATGGTGTTTGTTCCGGTTGTGTACTCATAAACCATCATCGGGACAATTTTGACAAATGTGCCTCTTGGCACGCTTCAACCCATTTGTAGCTTGTGCACAGTGATTTATGTGGTCCACTTCTAGTTGTTTCTTTCTTTAGTTACAAGTAATTCTTAACTTTCATTGATGATTTTTCCAGACGCACTTGGGTATACTTCTTAAAACTCAAGAGTGAGGTTTTTAACATGTTCTTGGCCTTTAAAGCCTTTGTTGAGAAACAATATGGACATCAAATTCTTAAGTTAAGATCTGACAATGGAGGATAATATGTTAACAACATATTTATCAACTTTTTCATTGAGCATGGAATTCAATTACAACATAATGTTCCATATAATCCACAAAAAAATGGTGTAGCTGAAAGGAAGAATCACACTCTAAAAGAAATGGCTAATTGTATGTTTCAATCTAAAGGAATTAGTCTTAATTTTTGGGCAGAAGCAATTAAATGTGAAAATTACATAGTGAATTGCACTCTTATTAAGGTTTTAAGGAATGTAACTCTAGAAGAAGCCTGGAGCTTAATGAAACGAGATGTAAGTCACTTTCATGTTTTTGGAAGTGGAGCTTGGGCCCATATTCCAGATGAGAAACATAAAGCCTTAGAACCTAAGAGTGAAAAATGCATTTTTGTTAGATATTCTGAAGATGTCAAAGGATATAGAATTATTCAACCCAAATAAAAAAATGTAATCATTAAGAGATGTAAAATTTTATGAAAATATATCGACCTGCGAGCCTAGTTCGGTGGGTGTGCCACCTTTGGCCTGCAAGCCTGATTCGGCATATGTGCCACCTCTCTCTATCTCTTCTACTTTTGAAAACATTCCTTCTAGTTCGGATGATGAAAACGAGGATGAAAATAATCCTCCACCTCCTTAGGATATTCCTTCATCTCCATAAATTCCAAAATGGTTCCGCTCTACTCGGGATACAGAAGGTTCTCTTGCAGGTGAACCTGCAGATCAATGTCATACACTTTCTCAGTTCGATAGAGCCTCTTCCTTATTGGCTCAAGTTCCAAAAAATCATGATCCAGATACCTTTGAAGAAGCTTCAAGTAATATAGATTGGGATGCAACTATGAATGAATAATATCGTTCCTTATTGGCACACGATACTTGGGATCCTTTTCCTCTTCCAAAGGGAAGAAATATTATCAGATGCAAATGGGTTTATAGAAAAAAATTTGGACCAGATGAAAAAGTGGATAAAAATAAAGCTCGTCTTGTTGCTAAAATATTTTCACAAGTTGAAGGAATTGACTATACTAAAACCTTCTCCCCTGTTGCCAAAATGAATTCTATCTTCCTTGTTCTTTCCCTTGCTGCCTCCTTTAAATGGGAAGTCCATTAGATGGATGTTAAATTTGCCTTCCTACATGGGGACTTGCATGAAGAAATATACATGGAACAACCCCCTGTCTTTATCTAAAATGACTCTAGCCTTGTTTGTTGCCTTAGGAAGTCTCTCTATGGTCTCAAAAAAGCCCCTCGGACTTGGTATGCCAAAATGGATAGATTTATTTTAGATAATGGCTTTTATAGATGTCATTCCGATAACGCTGTTTACGCCAAGAAAGTGGGTAAGTCCTTAGTAATCCTTGTTATTTATGTTGATGATATTATCCTTACTAGTAATCCCAACCATATAAACCATGTGAAGTCCAGCCTCAAAAAGAAGTTTGAAATGACAGACTTGGGACACTTGCATTATTTCCTTGGTTTTCAAGTCTTGCAATCCAAAGAAGGTATTACCCTTTCTCAGTCCAAGTATGCCTGTGATATTCTATGCCAATTTCACATGGAATACTGTAATCCAACCCCTTCTACCTTTTAGTCTAGATTCAAGCTTTCAGTCATTTTTACTTCCCTTGAAGTTGATGCTACCTTATACTGTCAACTTGTTGGTAAAATTCTGTATCTAACCCATACTCATCCCGACCTTTCCTTTGTCGTTGGTTTTGTTGCTCGGTTTATGCACAAACCTCATGAAAGCAACTAGAAAGCATCTAAAAGAATAATTCAATATATTCGAGGGACAGTTCAATTTAGGATTCATTGCAGTGTAGGAGCATTTCCATTGTTGATTGGTTTCACTGATTCTGATTGGGCTGGTGACCCTGATGATCGAAATTCTACTGCAGGTTATGTATTCACTCTTGGTTCAGGACCCATTACATGGTCTTGTATGAAACAAAGTGCCATCTCTCTTTCTTTGGTAGAAGCAGAGTATCATGGTGCTGTTGAAGCTAGAAAGGAAGCCCTGTGGCTTCGTCAAATCCTGTCCTAATTTGGTCTTCATCAGCAACATCCAACTACACTTTGGTGTGATAATCAGAGTGCCATTCAACTATGCAAATATCCAATTCCACATCAGCGCATGAAACACATTGAGCTACACATACACTTCATCAAAAAGCTCATTCATGACCGTGTTCTTGAAATGCAGTATTGTGCAACCAATGATCAAGTTTCTAATATATTTACAAAGGCTCTCACAAAAGCGAAGTTTACCAAACTTTGATCTATGCTTGGAGTTCAAGAAAGTTATCATTAAGGGGGGATAGACTCTGATGCCTCCTTCCTTCTCCTATTGCATCACTTTTGTAAATCCTTCTATCCTATCCCAAGTTTTTCTTAAGGGGGGATGTTAGGATATTCTGACACACAGGAAATAGTTAAGTATAACTTGGTCTAGTGTAGATTTAGGTAAAGTGTGTTTCTTTACTATGTACTTTTGTAACTTATAATCTGACAGTCATGATATGTAGTGATCCGAAGGTTCATTCTCTCCTCAGTATTACCGACACTTTATCCGTGGCTTAACACCCGATTGGTCCATGATCTCTATTTAAAGATCATGGAGGGTCATTTGTCCGGTGACCATTTATGAGAGAATCTTATGTAATATTTCTTTCTTTATATTAATAAATTGTCTGAAGTGGCCGCATCAGCTTAGGCCGTGGACTATTTCCCTCTTTGAGGGTTTTAACTACGTCAAATACTGGTGTACTGATCTGTGATCTATTTGTGAGCATTGATCTAAGGAACTTACCACATAAATTCCTACAATGTTGGAACAATAAATATTAATTCAACCAGGGCATTCATTATTGGTGTAGCCCCAATGCTACTTCCAAATCGATAAGTGCGTTTGTACCTTGAACTTATTTCCCATTCACTATACATAGTTCTTAAGATTTCACCCAATTCTTGGTGGTAATACCAAAAATTGTACGTAGATAAACTTCAGAGAAGGCATGCACATTAAGAAAACAATGATTCATAAAGTTGTATAAAAGTGATCCAAATAACACTTTAGTTGGAAAACCCAACTTTTTAATAACTTAAATTTATTTTCAATAGAGGAGAATTGAATACCATGAAACAAAAATAGTTCAATTAGAGACACAATGAGAAAATTTTCTTATTCAAATACACTGAAAAGGATAAAACAACTACACATACTTTTATCCCAAACGTTGCATAACCTATGACTATAAATGATTCATTGAGTTCAAAAGGAACCAACCAGGAGGATTGTTTTGTCTAAGAATCAATAGTTATAAGTACCAACCAGTAGTCACAGTTTCAAAACCCACCAAGTCCTTCAATTTCATTCGTAACATGGGTTCTAGCAATTATTCTAATGTTGATCCCAATAGCAAATATCCACAACATCAGGGATTCTAGTCCTATGTGGAAATCTCTCTATTTTTATAAGGGCTATCATAAATCTATGATATTTTAATATAAATTGAACTCACCTCTCCACTATTGAATATGAGGCATTGTTGATCAAAACTCAATGAACAGATGGAGGTGTATCTTGCATATCCATCCCAGTCCCTAGAATCTACAAAAAATATATCAAGGATAAAAAAATAAAAAACATAAATCCAACAAAGCCAATAAATTGAAATTTAAAAGTAGATCAAAATGTTAATAACATGATGATTCAATGGTAAATACCATATCATATTTGAATTTTCTCTTCCATTGTAGCAATTTCGGCATCTACATCCGTTAATATTTGGAGATCCCTTGGGCCATTCAATCTTGAAATCTCTTCATTAAGCATTGAATCTACTAGGTTTCTTGAAGCAGTTTCTTTTGGACTTAAATTGTCTTTCTTTGAACACAAGGATCAATTTTGTCATCTATGCTCTATCATAGAAAATGGTGTATCACCCTTGGATTCAATTAATTGAACAATATTAAGGAACTGGAAATATTTATGAAGGACCACCAAAGCTCTAATAGCATTATTACGAAGTTCCTCCTGTAGATACTCCAATAGGGTATTTGAGGTGGACTCCCTAACAGGGTAATTCTCAGAGGTGGAGGATAAGGATTGGTGAAATTATTCTAACTATAAAAGAGCTTCTTCTTGATGTTTTTGAATGATTTGTTCATAATGATTTTCACTACTTGTCACATTAACTCTTCCATTGTCGAAGTAATGTCATTTTATAAAAATGCACGTCATCTCAACTCAATTCATGACTTGTTCTGGATACATCTAAATGTTGTGCATTCATATTCATAAGAGTTTATTTTCCAAGAAAGAGTATGATTGGGATTAACTGAGGACAGCAAAAATAAAAAGAAAAATAATTTTTTCATCCTTTAAAATGGATGAGAACAACTTACATCTAACTCAAGAGGAAAAAAATCAAAAAACAAAACAAAACTGGTTACCCATATTCTTAAACCTTGGCTACTAACAATGCTCCAAAGGATGTTCTCAAATTGGATTTGTGTAACATCTCTTTGTCAATTCAAATTCTTGATATTCTGGCCCATCTAGAATCTAGGCAACATTTGAGCCCTCATTAGATCAAGAAGCATTGAATTTTATCCCCAAACAACATAATTGACTAATTCAAATAAAGAGCAAAGATTAGCTAGGATTATAGTAAACATGATGAACACCATAGAACATTTAACAAATAATGGAAGAAGACATTCTCAATTTGAAGGTTTTCTCCTTCAAAAAAAACTCAAGTGTACTGAGAGGGAGTTGAGTGCCCAGGGGCTCGTAATTCATTCTCAATTTTGGCCACTTATTTTTGCAAGTGCTTTAATAATGTCTTGTTTGACATTACTATTAATATGTGCACTAGTCACAACTTCCTTTGCACAACTAGAAAATAAGAGATTATTATGTGATTTTTCAACATAGCTTCATGTAGGACTCAATGTAGATATCATTGTTGTCCTTACAGTGCATCCTAGTGCACATTGAAGAGTTTAGGTTAGTGTAGAATCTCTATATGGAATGCGACCATTCTAGGTTTTTTGGCTTCCACTGTAATAAAAATAGTCGCCACATTTGATCAACACAAACCAAAAGAATTTTTGAATTTGAAGCTATAAATAGTGCCAATAATTCATGTTATCTTTGTAAACATAGAGTATGGTAAGTGTTCTTCATCCTTAATGTTTGGAATATATTTCTGATCGACATTAGTATCAAAAATGATGTCTAACACTAACACTAAAAATGGAAAGGGAACAAGTAGAAATATAATTGATGATATAGATTGGAAAATTATATTATTTTTAGCCATATTGATGCTTTTAAAGTGGGAGAATCAGAGGATTCAACTTGCAGGGCCATTTTTACTAGCGGTCCCAATTTGGAAAATTTGGGGTGAAAGACTTCAAGAGCCATTTTAAAGCTTTAAATGAACAATTTTTGTGGTCTTGAACTTTATATGTACCTATATCCCATAATATGCACACTAATTCATTTCTAATAATGTAAGAATCCCCTCATTCAATGCTCATATGAGAAAGTTATGCCTTTTAGAAGTTGACCTATTGTGATTGACCACCATAATTAGAGAGGATGCCACATCAACCCTCGTTACTCAAGGGAAAAGGGCTAACTAGGTGGGAAATACGAAAATACTCTACAAGGGTCAAGTTGTACCTAATCTAAGGGTTGAATGGTCAAATTTGACCCCAAGTTAGATATCAGACTATGTTATAACCGAGCCACTGGGAGGGGATTCCATTCTATTTGTTGGCATTCGTTCCATATTAGAACATATTAGCTTATTGTGGATAGAGATAGAGAATAATAAGGATGATTTCTATTTCAGAACATCAAATGGGACACAATTATTAAGTCACTCCACAGACAATGTCTTCTCCTTTCTACTTGCATTATTTTCATTCTAGAGAAATGGAAACATAGCATCCTCACCTTCCAACTAGGTTTTCTCTAAAAAATTCTTTCCAGGTCATATATTTGTGTTCATTGTGATTGGTGTGTGTTTTTATTTCATTTTTATCTATTTTCTGCATTTTATCTAATGCATGCATAAGCAAAAAAAAAACGTAATTAATAAATCTAGAAATCTAAGGAAAATTAACTCTCATAATATAGATGTTATATTTCAATACATTTTTCATCAGATATATTGTGACTAAATGTCCAGTGGAATATCCACAATAGTTTATGGATCATTTGAGCTGCCTTGTAAGATTTCCTAAGACAATGATGGTAAATTAAACTCAAATCGGTACTCGTGCAAGGAACTTTCGACGTCTCAAACTGGCTGCCCACAAACACAATGCCTAAGGCTAGAAAAATCAAACTAAGATATTCATTGGCATTCATGCATGAAATAGATACAAAATGTGGCATATTGAATGGTAGCATGGGAGAAAATAGAGCATGTAGACGACATATTGTTTGATTAGTTAAATTCTATGGCGATCCAACAATAATGTAGTGGTGGCATTCCATTTCAATCTATAAAATTTGTTCCAAGTGTTACTTGAAATTATCTTATAGGTCATTTGAATAATGCATGGTTAAGTCAAATTTACATTTAATTGATAATTTACCCATATTCCAAATCAATGCACCTAATTTTTAAATTCCAATTCAACCATTTCATATGATAGTCATGTTTCAAGTAAAACTAGTATTTTCCCAATTTCATAATTAACTATGTTTAAAATTTGATTCATTCATATCATTAATAAATTTGTTTCAAATGAAATAGCCGTTCACAGATCTCCTATTCAATATTTATGTTACACCAAAATAAATCAATATTAAAATATATAAAAAGTGCATAATCTCATTATGTTGTCACAATCTTATGAAATGCATTAACAAACAATTAATAAGAATTCTATTTTTATGTGTGGTTCATCATATTTAAGATCGATACTACCTACATCCATGAAAAACTATGTGTGTCTAGGCGAGTCAATTATCTTTCATGTAGAAGTGGCTCCCAAGAAACAAGCATGTCAATATTGGTGGGACTGGAACCTGGGTACGGTATATATATATATACATATTGAATCATACGAGTCCCCAATGGTGCCTCGTAAAATATAATTTCCTAATTGTTGGGTAGATGTAACCATGACTCATTTAATCTTATTCCCTCCTATTAATGTTTATTGAGTGATCTAGATACCAATTTGTTATTTTTACTGTTCATGTTGTTGAAATAGTTTATTAACATGAAATATTATTTAAATTTTCTTTGCTCTTCAATGTACTATGCTCCAATAAATCTAATCTTGTTATGCATTTGTATCAAACTATCAAGAAGAAGATGATTTTCTCCTTTATTCTTAAGATACAAATTGACTATAATTGCTATGAGGCTCTCTGATCAATAAATACTAGATTTCCAAAAGTTATATCTTCATAAGGATTGTTGTTCTATTAGTTCCATGTGAATCAAAGCTTAAACATGTTAATTTCAAGGCTTTTTAATAGCTTGTTATAAAGTTTTATCCTTTAAAATAACCTTAGATACTAGCACGAAAGTAGGAGTGAGTAAAATTAGTTTAGAAGGATCTCAATTTGACTAGCTATTTTTTTCCATGAAATCATTTATGATAAAGGCATCATGTTGCATAATTTTTTACACAATTGAGTAAATATATGAAATTGAATGTAAGGAGATCATTTGTGCTCTAATCAATTCCATTACCCACATGTTTCAATATTTTCTTTTGTTCTAATTTTTATTCCCAATTGAATGAAGTTGTAATTCCAGTGCATCGCTAGACAAAGGAAGTTGAAGTCTCAATGCATTGACAAATAGACAAGTGCTTGAGACAGAGCAAGTCCTCAAGTTAATGATGAAACTTGTTACAAAATAGCTAAATAACTTTGTACTCCTATGCTTCTCAATACAACAACTTCTTAGAGCCCGCAGAGTGTAGAGCAAACGTTGAAAAGGTGTACTGTTAAGGCATTCCATGGTGAAATGTCACCGGTTCAAAACTCCTTGGGAAAAAATCCATCCATACTAAGGGTTGGTGTGGCATAGGCCAGGTGCAATCCTCAGGTGATTTTGAAGGCTCAGATTCCTATGGGTCATGTTGTAGTCACTACAATACCCCCTAAATTTTTGGTCCCCCTTCATCTTTCAAGGTTTTAATGGATCTTTCTTATTGTATCACTCGCTTGACTATCATCAAAGGCCAGGGTTGATCATGATTTCATCAAGATATGCATGTTTCTCCTCATCCTCGCCCTCATCTTGCATAAATTCATTATGGTTTACAACTTGTGCAGTCAAAAAATTTTACAAAAACTTTAGCCTTGTTCTAGTTTTGGTTTCACATGGATTAAATTCTTTTGATCTATCTTCATAGATATTCATTATGGTTGTTACCCATCTTGCAGGTATGAATGATGAAGTTATGCTATTATAAACTTATTTTATTTGACAACTTATCTGTATACGAGTGTGCAAGTGAAAATAACAACTTTGATATTGCAAGAGAAAAGAAGAAAGGGAAACACGCCGAAGTGTCAAGGTTTCTTAGTGGCATGAGAAAATGATAAAGGGAATATGATGGCAGTGAGCTAAAATTAAAATTTGTTGATGAAAAGGTCATTGAAGCAAAGGAATAACATTCCATTCACTACATACCCAAAGGAGAAAATGATGCAATGAAGGAAAATGTAGTAGCAAGAAAGAATGAAGAGGAGCTTGTAGTTGACATATAGGTGGTTTTGGATTATATATATGCATGCCAAAGGTGGAAGAATAAATGGAGAATGAACTTGTAGTTATATCCATGATAGGAGACTTGACGTGGTGAAAGAGTAGAAAAAACTAATTCCTTTAACATCCTTTTTGTATGAACCAAAAGTGATAAGAACAAAATAAGTTGCAATAGTATGGAGCAGTGAAGGAATTCCCATGAAAAGATGAATCCATGGAATGTAGCCTTAAATCAGCTAAATGCATTTCCATTCTTTTTTTATAGGGGCCAATAGAAAGTGAAATATAAAGAAGTTGCAATAGTATGGAGCAGTGAAGGAATTCCCATGAAAAGATGAATTTGTGGAAGCTAGTCTTAAATCAACTAAATATGTTGCCATCCTTTATTTATAGGGGGAAATAGAAAGTGAAATATAGTGCTCATGAAAGAAAATTCCATTGAAGTATTTGTTGAAGAAAATTGTCCATGGCAACTTGGGAATACATAGGGATGAAAGACAAGGTAGATCCATAGCTCAAGTCAAGATGGACAAGGTAATTGTTGATGTTAACAGTCCCGAAACTAGTTTCATCGAAAAGTTTGCAGCCAAGAAAGGTGATCCAATGTTCAGAGATCAAGTTTAGGATGCCCTTGTCAAGGGTTTTGCAAGTCAAATGAAATCCACACTTGTGGGATCAAAATTTTGTGAAATAGATACTTGTCTTAGATTATCCAAAATCGTTGTCCATGCTAGAGGATTTGATTGAGAGAATTTTGTGAGACACCAAGGATAAGGGTGTCCTTCCCGCTGTCAAGATAGAAGGAAAAGAATCACATTGGAAAACATGGCTTTACCTAAATAAAGGAACTTAAGGAACTCTTTCGAAGATTAGGGAACTTTAAATAATGTTACTAGTTCCTTATCATTGGAGGTCTTTGAGATGGATGATACAAAGACTTGTAAAAATATGGTTGTTTCTTAATCTCTAGTGATTTTCCTAATAGAAAAAGCATCTAAATATATCCTCTCCATGGCTGGAGCTTGAACTGAAACAACTATTACCAGGTCATGTTATAGGTCAGGGTCGTGCTCACAAGTCTTTCTCAAGTAATGGATTGATAGAGGACATTGTTCGTACTTTAGCCATGTTTCATTAAACTACCCATATGAACCATTGTGTTTAGAGTGTGGCAGACATCATGCCGAAACAATCATGCTATTGTAAAGATACTACATATCATCCTATGTGGAGTGGAAATAGTGCATTTGTAAGTCTCTCGTCTTTATTTCTAATGGAAATTCTACATAATTCTCTACCAAGTCAAGAGGCATGAGGATGGAAGCCTTTCTTGGTGGGATACATGTTACTTCTCGCAAGTCACATTTACAATGTGCAGCTGGACTTGCTCAGAAAATTGTGACTCGCTCCAAAAAATGCGACTTGCTTGAACCTGCGATCTATGCTAAGACTTAGACGTGCGACTAGTGTGAGCGTCCTCTTGAAGTCACAGGTCGTAGTTATAAAATTTACCAATACTGCATCTTGAATTTTACGACTAAGCCTGGGTATGAAATTTGCGACTATAGAAGGAAGTTTTTATACTTAAGTCGGAGGTCGCTTTGGTAAACTCCAATAACTGAATTTGTGACCAGTCCATTGCAAATCACATTTCTAATGTGTAGTAAGACTAACACAGAAAAATGCGACTTGCAGCAGAAAATGTGCATGTAGCTCAAATTTGCAGCCATAATTAGAGCGAGGATGGAATCACATGCCCAAAAATATTGTAAAGTTGTTGTGATAAAAGAGTAATAAGCCATTTATATGGTTATATGTAGTTTGGCAGTAAAGTATTATTGGTGAAACCAATAAGACTGAGGTTCAAATCCTATGGAGTATATGGCTTGCTGCGATCTCAACCCAAGAAGTAGACTCCCCTTTTCCGTTAGGGTCTCGACTCTTGCTAAATCATAAGATCTAGTATTTATGGCTTGCATGTTGCTGGAATACTATGGTGTTATATGGCAACCACGAGGGTTGATCCTTGACCTCCCCTAGAATAGTCCAAGGATATACCAATTCACCACATGTTTAAAAGAAGAAAAAGAGTTATAAGCCATTTAAATGACATGTTGAAAGGGTCACGTCGAAAGATATATTAAAGGCAATGTTGAAGATCATGGTAAAATACTATTGAGAGATCATTCATGGGTGCATTGAAAATCATCATCTTCGGTGTGAAACACGACGATGGAAAAGACCTAAAGAAGTTTGGGAAGAATAAGTGTGTACATTTTACATGTCTGGGGCAGTGGAATCAGAAAAACATTTCATTTTGGAATGTGATGCATTCAAAGACATCAGAGAAAATTATGGGAATATGTTAGCATCGGTTTCATGGCATTGTATTTTCAGCGATGGGATGGTTGGAAGGTTGGGCCAACTCATCATCAATTTGAATAAGAAAAACACTGAAATGAAAAAGGCGAAAAACATGGAACTCATAATCCCATAGACTATTTTTAGTCTCATGAACGTTAAAATTTCATTTCATTTCATTTATAGTTGCGGTGAAATAATATAGCAGCATATGCAATTTGAATGCGTGAATAGATCAAACCTTTTATGAGGTTGGTGAGAAGTCCTCAAATGCCATGGTAGTCATCAATGATTTAATGAATTTTATACATGGATCTATGTGGACCATTGATGTATTGGCACACTTAGCATTCGAGAAGGGATGTGTGGGTGCCGCTGGTAAAGTAACAGATGTCGTGAGGGAATATTTAGTGTATGAGAATATTGGAGTGGAAAATGTTTGATAAATGTTACTCGTGGGGGCATATTTAGTGTATGAGAATATTGGAGAAGAAAGTGTTTGATCAATGTTACTTGTTGAGGGCTTGAAAGAACTTGATAAAATATTTGAAGGTCCAGCATCACGGTTGGGGCGAAAAACATATTCCTTATGGATCCTAACTTGGGGTGTGTAAACATCAAGCAAAAAATGGATTAAGGTGTTCAAAAACTTCTAGATATCAGATTTCATCCTAATGGATTGGTTCAACTTATCTGCAATGCAAATGAGGCTTCAAATGAGCAATCAAATAGTTAAGGGCAACAGAATTGGATGGCCATAATTGTTAGAAACAAGTAATCGAATATGCTATAGGGGGTGCATGCCTAATAACTTATGGTGGTAATCTCAGTAAAGGTGTGAGATTCAACTTTAGGAGCTTATATCTATACATTGAGGCCAATGGAAGATAATGTGGATTTGGATGGACATAAAAAGAAAGGAAATGTAATGGATTTTAATTGTTGGCAATCTTGTCTTTTGGCATGATCTAGATTCGATAATTATATTTTTTTTAATCCATCTCGATGCATTTGGAGTGGGAAAAGTGGAGGAATCATCTCACATGACCGTTTTTACCAGCGGGACCCATTTTGGAAAAACGAGGTCTAAAACCTTCCCTGGAGCATTTTGAGGCATCAAACAACATTTTTTGGGGGTAAAAATTTGTTTCTCTAGTGATGTACTATTTTAGGATATTATAAACACAAATATCTTTCCAACGACGCAAGAAGTGCGTCAATCAAATTCTGTATGCAAAAGTTATGTCACTCAGAAGTTGACCTTCCTATTTTGACACCTATAGTTTGGGAGGATGTCGCGTCGGCCCCCATTATTCATGGAAAAGGGGCTAGCCATGTAATTATGATGTAAAATACTTTATAAGAGTCTATATTTTAACTCTAGTTAAGAGTTGATGTATTCAAAATTAACCACAAGTAGGCTATCGGGTTGTGTTATAAACGAGCCACTAGGAGGAAGAGGCATTGGATTCTTTCGAGAGAATTTTGTTCCACATCTGAGAAAAGATACCCATGAGAGATAGGAGGTAGAGCAAAAAGAGAGGATTTTTGCATCGTAGCAACCCACGGGCCACAAGAATAACTTCTTTGTACTTGAATGCATATTTCCAGACAAAGAAAGAGAGTGAAGTGACCTCACCTTCCATCTGGGTTTTCTCCCGAAAGGGTTTCCCAAGGAGCATATTTTGTGTCTTGTGTGTGTGTGTGAGCTTATTTTGTTGTTATGTAGTTTTCTGCATAGTTTTCATTCACACGCATGCACTAATTACAGTTAAATCTACAAATCTAGAATTTTAATAAAACTGCAATATTGTAAAATTTCAATATTTTAATATATTATTATCAAATATGTTGTGACAAACTATCCAATGGAATATCCAAGGCAATTTATGGATCATGGAAACCAGTTGTGGTGAAAGTGATGGTCATTTTATTCTATGGAATGTTCTTTCAAGAGAACTTGCTACTGATATAAATGTTAATATGAGGCAAGAAAATTATGTTCTTCCTTTTGTTGATGCTATGGTGTTATGCAATCAAAATATGCTTGCCTGTGGGACTGATTTTGCATTCATAGGTCCATCTATGGTGCAATTATGGGGTATTGAAGCTACTCAAGGCCATGCTTATTTCCCCATAAATAATGGTTATATCACACCACTGAAAATCAACCCAATGCGTGATGCTAAATTACAAGGATCAACGAATGAGATCAGTGAGATGAATTTGCCTTGGTGCGACGATCTATACAAGTTGAAGAAAAAAGAAAAGATAAATTCTTGATACAAGCAAGGGAAATATATTCTTGAATACAATCCATTATGGATAAAGAGGTTTCTAGTAAGAAAGGATACTTATGTAACACACACACACACATCTTCGTTTATTAATGATCGTGTATCAATAGTAAGTTATCTTTCAAACTTACAGTGGGTGGAATTATTGAGATATTTTTAAATCCCTTATTACCATTGATGCCATAAGGGATGCATATGATTGTTTTCAGTTGCTAAAAAACATTAAATGAACCTCTATCACAACAAAGCTTGGAAGGTCCTTGGGTCAAAATATATGCGTAAACCCCATAAATTTTCTTATATCATAGGAGTGCCATGAATGGACCTGCCTTGGTATCGAGATGAAATTAACATTTCTCGGTTGTTAACTCTCACCACACTCCCAACACTGATGTTATTGCTTAATATTTATTTATGAAAATTGTTTCTTATTTTATTATAGTAAAGTGTGTCTATCTTGCAACATAGGTATTGGTCTTATGTTTGTAGGATTGGAGTTATGGGGCAGTTGCTCGTCATTTACATCTAAGTATTTCATGGATGAAATATCTCATTCAATGATGACTATTAGATAGTCAAGTCAATGCCAAGGCGACCCTAGGATGGGATGAAGACATAAACAAGCCACTTAAAATGCAACCTCTCCATCCAACCTCATTGCATTTTCTCTTGTTATATTGTAATATATAATTTATTTTTTCATAGGAATGACAAATATCAAAATCATAAGAAAAGCCAATAAGAGCATCAAAGGTCATGAGGGAAGTCTGAGAGTCATGAGGAAGGTGGAAGGTCACCTCCCTACTTTTATAAATATACCCTCATGTCTCATTGAAAGGGGACTTTAACACTTGAACTAGGGCTAACATTATATAGTTGTTTTGTGCTTAAGGAGTTAGAGGCACTCAAATCTTGGTAGATATTAGGATAAGTTGCAGGAGACAAGGGTTTGGTCTTGGGGATGATATGTACTTCTCTCATCCCACTATTGGGTTTTGATGGACTTGGGGCATATGTATTTGAATTGGCAACATTATCAATGAGAAGTTCTTCATTTTTGGCAGAGATTCCCATACATTCCTCTCTTGATTATACTAGCTAAGTGATACTTCAATCAAGTCTGCATGCGTGCTTTCATGTTGGCTTTATGTCAATGAAATAATTCATGACTATGAATTATATGTTTTTTTTTAATTCTTTGCTTTCTTTATTCCATGATATGCTGGTAACAAATCATGAACTGATTTGCAACTAGTTTCTAGTATGATTCTTCTTGCTTGTATTTTTTAAGATGAAATTAGCTAGCTAGGTTCTCTTAAGGCATATTGTTCTCATTGTTTTTCTATTAGGTTCTTATACATCATTTTACCAACTTATCAATTGAGAGACAATTTCATCCTCATTCTTTAGGCATTACACACTTGGTCTCACACTCATTTCTCCGCATTTGGCAACCATGAGCAAAACTTACAGGATAGCAACTGAGCCCACATAACGGATGGAGCTCCTATCCCAAACAATGTGCGGTCTAATTGGGACTTCATACTAGGGAGACCCCCTAACTATTGGCGAGAAATTTTCCCCAACAATAGGTCGTGGCTACTCAAGCCACATGTTAAGTATGCTAGTCATCTTAGAACTCACATAACCTAGAAAACAAAAAAATACAACTTTTTAATGAAAAAATCCCTTGTATTAGAATAACACTTGTTATATAATTAATTAATTAATTAATGTTATATATAATTAATTAATTTATATTTTTGATTTACCAAAATAAAAAATTAGAAAGGTAAAATATCAAAATGAAATGGATATTTTTAGAGAGCTACACATATCATTAAAAGAAAAGCACACTTTAGGGTAAAATAAATTTCAAACCCAACCTAGACCCTCTTATTTATGACAACTCATGTCGATGATATTCATGTTTATTTTCTTAAAGGATTTTTTTTCAAATATTTAAATGCAATTTTATAAACTTATTATTATTACTTTATATTTATTTTCTTCTATATAAATATAGAGACAGAGTGGATAAGTTAATTATATTTTTATATAAGATTAAATTAAATTATGTTTATACAAAATTAAATTAAAATATACATAATTATATTTTTATATAAAATTAAATTAAATTATGTGTATATGTTTATATAAAGTTAAATTAAAATATACAAATAATTTAATTAAATGATGTAGTTTTTTTTTAAAGTTTTGTTTGTTTAAATTTTTAATTTGGAAATAAAATATTTGGTAAAATTGTGGTGTTTTGTTTTCTGATTAGTGTGTTGGATAAAAATTTATCAGAAAGGGGAGATCTGTTACTTCATGACTTTTTTTGCATTAATGATGAGAGGTGGTTTGGCCATCCTACCCTGTGCACTTACACATGGCAACAACCTCATCAGTATATCACACTAATATGACATGCTCAACCTTCACTGGGAGCTCATATATTCCTTGTTGTGTCCTAGAGTTCTTTTGTTGTGTAAGTAGAGAATCCTAGCCACAAATTGAATATATCCACTAAAGTGTTGGCTTTTCTGGCTCACTAGTTATTGAAGGTCTTGGTCCCCTAGTATTGGACCCTATCAACATTTAGAACTTGTTAAAATTTCACACCAAGTGCAAGGATGAGGCTGCAAGGAAAGCTCGATTAGGAATTCACGCCATCGAGTTGAGAGGGGGGACTAGAATGACGTTTCTCTGAGCCCAGTGGGTCATGAGTAAATGAGTAACATTTCCTATGTCTAGTCTTTACCAAATTCTAAGTTTGATTTTCTTTGCATGGTGGAATTTATTTTTTGGTGTGTAAACCATCCTAGTGGCATTAGAAACTCTGGGAATATTTTGGTTATTCAGTTTTCACTCAAAAACTGAAGCTCACCCTTGGTATTGTTTCCTATGTGGTTGTTGTCTCACCCTACGCCTCAGCTCACCTGGGCCGAATCCTTGACTCCCTCCCGACTCTATCCTACTAAGTTGTGTATGATTTATTTGTATTTGCCTCCTCTAGGGATTTTTACTTTTGTATATTGTCTACTCCAAACAACTATGGCATGTCAGAGAATGTGATCCTGTTTGGGGTTTGGAGTTTGTGGCCCTTCAGGCAGGACTCAAACTCAAACGTAGGCCCAATTTTTTGTTGCCATTTTCCACTCTACTACTCCCCTTGAAATCTAGGCATAAATTCAACAATTGGAATCCTTAACCACCAATGACCACTAAGCCTATTTTAACTCTAAAATTCAAACTGAAGTTTCTATTTGGGTTCCTAATCCTGGTCACACGAGGGGATGACACAATCAATACCTCAATTCCATCACTCTTAATTGGAAAATGATGATGCTTCTGGGCTAGGTGCTCAAAGAAAAACATGAGGATTGTAATGAAATCATTGCATGCCTCAATAAAATTCATAGTCCAAAGCCACTAGCGCTTCTACTTTGTTAGCCTTTGTAATATTCCAGATCTGGGGCAGCTCAACAAGCCTGCTGAAATAACGCTCTTCTGAGAATTTTGTGCATAGAAATGAGTTTGCAACTCCTGGATCCCTTATATCAACTTATCTAAGATCTAAATCCAAAAGGAGAACAAAAACAAATTAGACTAGGTGGGTTAAACAGATCTCCCACAAACTAGTCTAGCTGAAAATCACCCAAAGAGAGGGGTTGCAGCTATATGCAAAGGATTGCTCCAGAAATAACACAGATCCACTGAAGCACATTAGGAGGCTGATATGAAGGTTCATAAATCCGATATATAACAACAAATAAGATGTTATTTATAGCTCATACAGTATACAAGAGAAAGAATGAGATTATACAGCAAAAATCCTCAGAAATGAGGTGCTACAACCATAGGAAAAGACTGCATAACCATGACAGAGTTATTTTTAGGGCTGAAGCAGCAGTTTATTAATTCTTCAGATCTAGAGTAGATATGTACATAAAAATTTAGATCTAATACAAATCTGTGTACAAGAAATGCTGATCTATACATTCCCCTTGGGGTCTTGCTCAAAACATGAAGCACTGGAAGTAGATCTGAGATCTAAGAATGCAGATCTACAGAATTATTTAGAAATTTATGAATAACAAAATGTTACAGTAGATCAGATCTGAAACAAACATGGATTGGATGGCCAATCCATGGATCACCACAGTGAAAGGAAGAATCCCAACACCGGAGATCTCTCCTCCAAAATGAGGGCAAAACACTCTGCAGCTGTAGATCTGCAAATAACACTGTCTATGGAGAGAAACAACGCTGTAGCCTTTGAGAATTATTTGTCCTGATGCCAAGATGTATATCTGAAGTACAATAAGCTAATGAACTCTTCCAGGAGGTTAAAAGACACACTCACTGAGAAGAGCCACTAGTATAAGCTAGATCTAAGCAGATCTAGTTTCTTCCACTGCTGCAACTCACAAGGATAGCTCAACCCTCACAGGAGCAGCGCTGCAGGTGTAAGGTGAAGCTTGGCCTAAAAGCTTGATGTGGAAAAGATAACACAAGTCTCCTCCAAGAGCTGCTCAAGGAAGGAGGTGGGATTCCTGAACAGGAAGTCCCAAAAAGGGATGTCTGAGCAAACAATACTTCAAAAAATGATAATCTTCAACAACCCTCTCTTGTTGATCTCCTCCTCCTTTTATAAGATTGGAGTATTGGCACAACCCTAAACCACTTCATTGGTTTAGCCCTTTTCACATTTAGAATCTCCTTCTAGAACTGCGCTGTCACTCAAGGAAGTTCAATGCATCTAGACTGCGCTATTGACTTGGTCAAAGGTGACCCATTCTTGTGATTTAAACCCATTCACACCTACAAGATGTAATTTACATAGCCCATATATGTCTCTGTTCACAAAGGAATTGATTTATTCTTAGTTTTCAGGAGTTTTACATGTCCTCCTTTACAATTTATTCATCAATCACGAAATGCAAAAATAAACAAGGAAAAATTAATATTCCAATTAGCTGTAGCTAATTTAGGAATATTACAGTCTCCCCCTCCCACATGTTGCTTGTCCTCAAGCAACTGCAAGGGTGCTGCAAAATATCCCCTTCTTCTCTTGTGGCCTCCTCATCCAATAGTCTCCCCCATTGCTCTGAACTTTCTGCAACAGTACTGTCCTCCAATGGTCTGTTGAGATTGCAACAAGATGATGAGCTTAGTGGAAAGAAGTCGCCTTCACTAAGTGGGCCCGCAGGCTATTTTTGGCACAAAGTCTATTTTTAGACATATGGATCATGTTCTATAAGTTGCAGGATGCTATTTGTGGATGGTTGGTCAAGTTGGAAAAAAATATATGGACTTCTATTTTTAGACATACTGGGCGAAATCTATTTTTAGATTGCCAGTCTAAAAATAGATATGTCGAATATTATTAGCTCTTAATAATATTTGGACTCTAAACATTATCTTATCCCTTTGGAGTACCTAGCCTATGCACTTGATGTGGCACATGCAGCTGACAGAAGGAATTACGCTATTCCTAGGGTTTAGTGGAGCTATTGCATGTTGACTTCAGTTAGAACTCATGTGACAGAGTTTGGTGGAGTTGATGAGACAGTTGATGGAGTTGTGTTCAGTTTAACTAAGTTAAACATAGTTGAGCTAGTTGTATCTAGTATAACTGATTGATACAATTAGTGAGAGTGGTGTGAATTAATTATTAATTAATTCACTAATTATTATCTCATAAATCAACTAAACAATACATCAGTTAACTGCAGTGCATGGACA
The DNA here is from genome assembly GCA_034641835.2 of Pinus albicaulis. Taxonomy (NCBI): domain Eukaryota; kingdom Viridiplantae; phylum Streptophyta; class Pinopsida; order Pinales; family Pinaceae; genus Pinus; species Pinus albicaulis. The sequence goes on from CM076582.1 coordinate 142,084,014, forward strand.
ATTTCAGTGGAGACCAGTGGAGAGGTAGGTGAAAGAGCAGTGTGACTATCAGTTGTGACTATACTGGTGCATGAGATTTGCACACACATTGATGGAGATGCCAATGAGGATTGTGCAGTGCATACCAGGTGGATTCGAACTTGGATCAAGCCATTATTCATCTTGGATTGCGCTGAAGAGGCAGGCTAATAGGTGGAGCAGATTGGAGCATGTTTTTTGCTAGATCTGAGCTTGTGTAGTGTGTAACAATTGGAGATTGTACTGAGAGCTTGTGAGGAGTTTTTACAATGATTGTTACGTGATCTTTATCATTATAATATACAGATAGTTTGGGGTTTTTAGCTTTAAGCTTTCCCATAAATACTGTGTTTATATGTGTGATTGTTTATGGTTTTAATGTGCGCATGCGATTGTTTATATTTCCACAATTAATGATCAATAGTAGAAGAGGTTATGTATTATGCATGAAGCTCAAATAGTGTGTGATCAGGATAATCTCGGTGAATAATTTAACAGTTGTTCAAATTTATACATGGTATAAGAGTGATATTGATCATTGGAGAAATTGCAAAACATTGAAGCGGTTGAGTTTTGTGCTGGTGGAATTTGAATTTTCAGTAGTGTTTTCTTGGTGTCGAAGTTGAGATGTCTTTCAACGGATTGCGATTGGAGTATGCCCTTGAGGGCAGATCGAATTATATTGCATGGAAGGATAGGATGGAGGCGATGCTGGATGAAAATGGGTTGAAGGAGTTCATAGATGCTGAAATTCCAAAGCCTACTTCTAGTGATGCTGCCGTACTTGACGCATGGCAAAAGAATACATCAAAGTGTCGAAGGATTGTAATATCCCTAGAATGGAATTTTCAGAAGATCATGCCTGAAAAACGAATTCTTCAGTTATGATGGCTTTAGATATCATATAATATGTATGAAAATGCTCAGAAACCAAAATAAATAACAGCAGCAACCTTTACTCAGCTTTTAAGGGCAAAAAGGCGGGGAAAAGTGAGGCTTTTGGCCCTAAAATGAGTGTATAAGGAAATATGCATAATATGACATCTCAAGGTTCTGGGATATGTTATAATAGGTCAAGAGGGACTTCCATGTCAAATATCAGCTCAAAAAAAGGCGTTTTGCTAAGTTAAACAATTCCTCCTTCCCGACTAGTCAATAAAAACCTTGATTTCCCAAGACTTTGAATATGCAGAAATTTTCTGAAGCAAGGGAAGCGTATTTTATGAAGGTATGAGATGAAAATCACTATGAATAATCAGATAATGAGTTTTATAACAAGGCATAGGCTTTCAGCAAGGTTAAACAACAGTTTATATAGAAAAACCCCTCAAAATAGAGGTGCCGCAAGACAAAGATTGATCCAGAAATACTTCAGCGTTTTCTCTAGGAGGCTGAAGCTTATATTTATTATATTACAGATCTGAAACTGATAAATACATGAAAACAGAGATCTATAATGAGACAAAATTCCCAAAGGGCTCTTTATTACTTTCCCCTTGGGGATTTCGGCAATACATGAAAATGCCGGAGCAGATCTGAGTCTTACTGCAGCAGATCTGAAGAATGATTCAGAATTTCTGAAGCAAAATTCAGTATCAGATCAGAAATATACTTGGATTGGTTGGCCAATCCAAGGATCACCCTCAATCAGAGATCTAACTCCAAAATGATGCCAAAAACCCTGGAATGCTGCTCCCTCAACAATAACGCAGATCTGGGGAAAGAACTGCGTAGTATACCATGAAGAACATATAGGCCTGATGCCAAGATCTGATAATAAGCTCCAATATCTCCCAATCTGATCCTCCAAAGGAAAGAGAGACTCTCCCTCTAAAAAACAAGAGAAGGAGGTGGTGTCGTAAAGTCACCACGGCAACACCCTACAACACAGTATTACGCTGCTGCAGCAATAACGCTGTCCTGGAGGATGATGCTAAGAAAATAACCTTGCCCGAGTAGGCACTCGAAGTCCCCCGGGGCTAAGGGTGAGATCTCTGCACGGAGACACTCTGTTGCACTAAACAGTGCAGCAGACGGGCTAAACAGCCAGCGTGCCAAAGAAAGACAAATGTCTCACTCAATAATCAATAACCCAAGAATCCAAGCATGCCCCAAATGAGGAGGCTCCTCCATCTTTTATAGTGTTGGTTTCCCTCCAAAACCAAATGTAGCCTCTCTCTCTCCTCCACATCCTCATCCTTATCCACATTCTCATCCTTATCTGCACAGAAGCTTGGAGAAACTTCTAGAGTGTACATAGGCCCCCTCCTCCACGTGGTGTTGGGTCCCCCCTTGACTCCCACTTAAGTCACAACATTGTGCTACTAGGTGGATGTCTTATTTCATTTAAGTGAGTTTAGACCCTCTTTACTCACTTTTTATTTATTTACAAACTATAGGTGGCAAAATAAACAAAATAGAATATTCCAATTTGCTGTCGCAAATTAGGAATATTACAGTCCCCCCTGGAAAAATGTTGCTTGCCCTCAAGCAACTGCCTGAACAAGTCTCCTCCTAGCGGATGCTCTCCACCGATACTGCAAAATATGCCTGGGTCCCAGATGCGCCACTGAATCTCCCCTGTACTCTGCATCATCCTGATATGAAGGGATCTCTCAATGCCAGGATCCCAAACTGATCTCTCATGGTACCAGCCAACCAACAATCCTCCCAGATCCCATCGCCACCATGGCCAATAATAGCCCAAGTCCCATGGCTCGGACTGTGCACTACCTCTAGCTATGACTGATGAAGACCATGACTCCGACTGTGCTATATCTGTCATGGTGTAAGCTGTCCCATCGACTGTGTACCGGCTCATCACCTCTCTCCACTCAAGGCATGAAGTGAGGAACATCTCTCTCATGTGGATCCTCCATCCCCAAGCAATCATCCAAACAAAATGAGCCACCTCCCTACAAGGCAACTCCTGAAAATCTCCTTCCACCTCAAGCTCCGGTAATGAAGGTGGGCTGAAAATCTGATCTTGGCAAGCATCATAGCTTACCCCATGCTGTCCTTCTCTCCACTCATGACAAGTGTAGAGTGTATGCTGATCCTGGGCTGCAAAATCAATGCCCTCCAATGGCAAAGTGAATAAAAATCCTCCAAAGAAGGTTCCTCCATCAATGAAGAACAGGCTGGCCCAAAACAAACCATCCATGAAGACTAGGACATGGTCATCATGGAACATCCAAATGAGAGGTTTGCTAAAGTTTTTACATGATGATACATGATGCAAACAATCTCTCACAAGGATACAACGCAGTCTCATCCACTGCAACTTCAGAAAATTACATGGCAAGCAATGTACAAGATCCATTACATCTACTAATGGATAGTAAATGGCTGAATATGACAACAACATAAGACCAAACACTTGCCAATGGCTATACAATGGATGACTATCAATCTCATGGCCCACCTCAAAAGAGAACACATATGTAGTAGTGGTGGCCATGCCTCCTCCCATGCTCCCATTAGAACATGTAGTGCAGAAAATGTGAGAATTTTTCCCACTCACGGACACATCCAGCTCATGTGTCTCTCTCATAATCAAGCCTCCCATACAAATATGATCTATATCAGCAAATGGAGACATGATAAGCAGAAAAATGAAGGAAAAGCTGAAGGTTACATGTGATGAAAAGAGGTACCAACAGCTTCCCCAACAAGTACAATGCAGTTTTACAAGTTGCTGCTTGATAAGAGTACAAGGCAAAATGTTTATGTTAACCATGCATGTCTTCATATGATACATGATATAGTGCAGAAAATGAACATACATGAGGTGATAAAACATTTTCCCAAGGCCACAAAAGAGATGGTTGCCTCCATCATGTGGATTGGCCCAATAAAACTCACGGAGCAATAGGACAAGCTTGCCCTCTTGTGAAGCAATGCACTGCATAGGAATGACAAGAGTGTGCAGATCAATGAATGTATAAGCAAACTCCTCACCATATGCTGGAAGTAAGATGGTACATGGATCCATAAATGAGTCCTCCATAGTGTTTTGGCATGCTATGAAGAAGAATGAACCATGTGCTACAAGAAGATAATCCTCCTTATGCTTGGAAATCCAAGTTAAGAAGAATATGCCATAGTGATCAATGCCACTATCATCATTACCTCCTCTTTGCTCATCAAGTGCAACCAATATGAAGTGATCCTGGGACCTATGGGTTATAGATCCACCATATTTACGCTAGGCACACTTCATCCATAATTCTTTGCTCCAAGGTGACAACGCTGTGAGCTCATGCAAGTAAGCTCCTGTCAATACAAAGCTCTGTTCTTTGACATGCTCCTTGTCAAAGACTCCTCTAATAATGCTGCAACAAATATGGAATACCTCCCAAGATGGAAGTGCTTCCCAATCATCATCAAAGACCAAGGAGATAGTGTCATCTCCTCCTCTTGCAACATCATACAAAGTGTGAGAGCAAATTTGCTCTTGCTCTCCCAGAAACAAACCAAGCAACAAGACATTGTGTTGCCTCCCCATACCTCCATCATACCAATCATGTGATGAAGACACAATGAGTGATATGAGTATCATATCAACACCATGCATCCATACTCTATGCTGCTCAATGATGCAAGTATCCCACCATCTTTCCTTCATTTTCCGACTCTTAGGAAGAGTGTTTGCCAAGTGATGGCCAAACTCTTTCAAGAGTAACCAGCATAGCCAAGCCTCCTACTGCTCGGTATCACAGATCTGCAAGTACAAGTGATGGCCAAACTCCCTCAAGAGTAACCAGCGCAACCAAGCCTCCTACTGCCTGGTATCACAGATCTGCAAGTAGCCTCCTAGCTCCTTGCTCATCATCCCCATCCACTCAATCACTTGTGGATGCCTCCTTCTTCTCCTCATCTTGGTACTCCTCCCATGAGGGCTACCATCCTCCCAAATCAAATTACTGATTTTGCACTTCATGGGATTTTGAAATATAAACTTCTCAAGGATCAATGAGACCCTATCAAGAATCAAATAGGTGGTAGGCAAAAACCTCCCATCATGATGTGTATGGCTCAAGGGATGTCCAACAAAAGCATGAGAGATGTTATCCATCCTAAGATGTCCTCCATCTTCTATCTGCTCTCGTGAGAAGGAAAGAAAAGCATCGCATCCCATAGTGTGTCGAAGTGCATCTCCAATGAGATCTCTCCTTGAGACCTCCCCTTCATCCATGTTGCACAGCGCAGTGCAACCAAGCTGCTCTTGATCTGCATTTGGAACTTCTTGCAGGGCTACAAGAGTTCCTTCCTTACGAGTGTTGGTTGCCCCAACTGTTGATGCGTGTGGCTGCTCCTCCATGAGTGTGATAGCGTTTTCACAAGCCTCCTTAAGAGGTGATGTAATCTCTTCTCCTTGATGAGCATTGGAAGCACATGGTACTTCCTCTTCTTTTTCTTCAACCTTCTTGACCTCCTCAAAAGTGGATGCATCTTTTCTGGATCTGAAAAAGAATAAACTCTTGACCTCCTCAACAGTGGATGCATCTTTTCTGGATCTGAAAAAGAATAAAATCTCCTTTTTCACCGTTTCGGTCTTCTTGGGCTTAGAATCACAGGGACTATTGGATTCCTCATTCATGGGAAGAGGTGATCTCCCCGTGGTACGCTGCAAATCTGAACTCTGTATGCTAGAAACTCCATCCTCTCTGAGCTGACAGTAATCTTTGAAGAGAAAAATTGCTTTGAAGTCTTCCCCCATGGACTTCCATTCTTGGAAATAATCTCCAAAGGGTACATGACCATGATTTTTTGATATCCTCATATGTTCCATAGATAATTAGCTCCACAGGCTGAGCCAGAACTATGCTCTGATACCACCGTAATATCCCTAGAATGGAATTTTCAGTAGATCATGCCTGAAAAACGCATCCTTCAGTTATGATGGCTTCAGCTATCATATAATATGTCTGAAAATTCTCAGCAACCAAAATAAATAACAGCAACAACCTTTACTCAGCTTTTAAGGGCAAAAAGGCGGGGAAAAGTGAGGATTTTGGCCCTAAAATGAGTGTATAAGGAAATATGCGTAATATGACGTCTCAAGGTTCTGGGATATGTTATAATAGGTCAAGAGGGACTTCCATGTCGAATATCAGCTCAAAAAAAGGCGTTTTTCTAAGTTAAATAGTTCCTCCTTCCCGACTAGTCAATAAAAACCGTGATTTCCCAAGACTTTGAATATGTAGAAATTTTCTGAAGCAAGGGCAGCGTATTTTATGAAGGTATGAGATATCAGAGAATGAGTTTGATAACAAGGCATAGGCTTTCATAAGGTTAAACAACAGTTTATATAGAAAAACCCCTCAAAATAGAGGTGCCGCAAGAAAAAGATTGATCCAGAAACACTTCAGCTTTTTCTCCAGGAGGCTGAAGCTCATATTTATTATATTACAGATCTGAAACTGATAAATACATGAAAATATATATCTATAATGAGACAAAATGCCCAAAAGGGCTCTTTATTACTTTCCCCTTGGGGATTTCAGCAGTACAAGAAAATGCCGGAGCAGATATGAGTTTACTGTAGCAGATCTGAAGAATGATTCAGAATTTCTGAAGCAAAATTCAGTATCAGATCAGAAATATACTTGGATTGGTTGGCCGATCCAAGGATCACCCTCAATCAGAGATCTAACTCCAAAACTGATGCCAAAACCCTTGGAACGCTGCTCCCTCAGCAATAACGCAGATCTGGGGAAAGAACTGCGCAGTATACCATGAAGAACATATAGGCCTGATGCCAAGATCTGATAATAAGCCCCAATATCTCCCAATCTGATCCTCCAAAGGAAAGAGAGACTCTCCCTTTGAAAAACAAGAGAAGGAGGTGGTGTCGTAAAGTCACCACGGCAACACCCTACAACACAGTATTACGCTGCTGCAGCAATAACGCTGTCCTGGAGGATGATGCTAAGAAAATAACCTTGCCTGAGCAGGCACTCGAAGTCCCCTGAGGCTAAGGGTGAGATCTCCGCATGGAGACACTTGGTGCACTAAACAGTGCAGCAGACGGGCTAAACAGCCAACGTGCCAAAGAAAGACAAATGTCTCACTCAATAATCAATAATCCAAGAATCCAAGCATGCCCCAAATGAGGAGGCTCCTCCATCTTTTATAGTGTAGGTTTCCCTCCAAAACCCAATGTAGCCTCTCTCTCTCCTCCACATCCTCATCCTTATCCACATTCTCATCCTTATCTACATAGAAGCTTGGAGAAACTTCTAGAGTGTACATAGGCCCCCTCCTTCACGTGGTGTTGGGTCCCCCCTTGACTCCCACTTAAGTCACAACGTTGTGCTACTAGGTGGATGTATTATTTCATTTAGGTGAGTTTAGACCCTCTTTACTCACTTTTTATTTATTTACAAACTATGGGTGGCAAAATAAACAAAATAGAATATTCCAATTTGTTGTCGCAAATTAGGAATATTACAAGGATTGTGTTGGAGGGCGTGAAGGATCACATAGTATCTAGCATGCATGGTAAGGCTTCTCCATTCTTGATGTGGAAAGCCTTGATAGATTTATTCCAAAGCAAGAGTGACCAGAGGAAGTTGGCGCTCAAGGATAAACTCAGAAACCTAAAGATGGAGAAAGGCGACAGTATGCCTTATTTAACAAAGCACCTCACGGTCTATCCAAGACGGTGGATGAGTTGGGAAGTGGGGGTGACTGTAGATGATGAGGGCTTGGTGAGCTTGGCTCTCCTTGGGCTTCCGAAGAGTTGGCATTCCTATCAGGACTCTGTCAATGGTCGGGAGAAATTGCCAGAATGGGAGCGACTTTGGTCGGATCTTGTACAAGAGGAGATCAGGCGGAGTACCAGGGACGAATCTTCATCAAAGGCATCTGATGAAGAGAATTGCGCTTTGGCTACCAAAGCAAAGAAGGGGAAGAGCAAAAAATCTTCTCAATCCGGTGCGAAAGGCAAGAAGCAGGACATGTCCAAGGTGAAGTGCTTTCACCGTCACCAACACGGACATTATGCCACAAATTGTCCGCAGAAGAAGAAAAATAAGCAAGCTGTTGGATCTGCAGCGGGAGAGGCCTTAGCCTCACAGTTTGAGCTGGATTTTTCACTGATCGCATGCTTGGTATCAAGTGTGATGTGGGTCTGCAGGGTTTCCCGGACACAGCGCTTTTCACATGACAGGAGATCGAGATTTGTTTACCGACTGGATGAGAAATATCTTGGAGTGCAAACTTAGATGGGCGATGATGGTAGATATAGTGTAAATCGGTACTCTGCATCTACTTTGAGGGAGTCTGGTAAACCCTTCGTATTGAAGGATGTGATGCATGTTCCAGGATTGAAGAAGAATCTGATCTCTGTGGCGATGTTAGAAGACAAGGGATATGATGTTGTCTTTAGCAAGGGAAAGGCTTTCCTGGGCAGTAAGGCAACTGGTGAGACCCTGAGGATAGGGGTTCGAGTTAAGAACCTTTATCAATTGTAGGTAGATGGCTACGTAGCAATGGCATACAAGGCAGAAGGAGTGGTGAGCCGGGATGATGGCGAGTTGTGGCACTGGAGATTAGGCCACCTTCACCATGGAGCTTTGAAGATACTACAGCAAATTTCTACTGGGCTTCCTAAGGGTACTCTTGCGCAGTCAGATCAGTGCAAGGGATGTACCTTGGGAAAATTTGTGAAAGCCACCTTTCACGAGAAGGATAGTCGCACCACGATGATCCTTGAGATAATTCACATAGACGTGTTTGGACCTTTCTCAGTAGCTTCGACATCAAAGCACAGGTACTATGTGATCTTTGTTGATGATTTTTCTCGTAAGTGTTGGATCTTCTTCATGTAGCAGAAGAGCTAGACATACTCAAAGTTCTGTGAGTTCAAGGCACTGGTTGAGAAAGAATCGAGGAAGCAGGTGAAGGCTCTTAGGAGCGAAAATGGTGGTGAATTTATCTCTGGCGAATTCAAGGACTTTTGCAGTGTAGAAGGAATTCGAAGAGAGTTCATAGCACCTCATAACCCACAAATGTACTCGGGGTTGCCGAGCGTAAGAACGTAACGTATCGGGTGTTGCACGCAAGGAGGTCAGATGATCGGGGTGGCTCACCATTCACTTGTATGAGGCATGCAATACTGCAGTATATGTGCGTAACCGTTGTCCTCACAAGATACTTGGCATGAGTACACCCGAGGAGGCGTTTTCCGGTAAGCAGCCTGATTCTATATTTCCCCATTTGAGGATTTTTGTCTAATTACATATCTTGTGACGAAGGATGCCGTGAAGAAGCCGTGTCGACTACGTATGTTGGGATATTTCCAGGTACAGGGGATACGCCCACAACTATCGTGTGTATTTTCCGCATACCGCGAAGATGATTTGTAAGCGATGGGATATCAAATTTCATTAGGAGAAAGCCATGAAGTGTTCACTTGAGAGGGAGCCACACTTGCATGCAGATGAGGAGCTATTAGTTCCTAAGGATGAGCCTTAGGATGTGGATCAGCCACAATAGGAGGTTCATGGAGTGGAAGAGACCACTCATGCAACGCCAACCATCAGAGGGCGGAAGCGCACTACAGAAGCTGAGCAACTGGCTCAAGATGCAGAGAGGATTGTAGGAGCACCTACTTCACATAGCAGACGGAGACAGTCACTTGACCAGTATACTGGATACATGGCTCTTATGAGCAAGTGTATCGTGATAGAGCCATCCTCTTTCAAGGAAGCTACGGAGGATCCCGTATGGGTAGATGCCATGGTGGAAGAGTATGATTCGATTGTTAGAAACAGTGCATGGGAGACTGTCCTAAGGCCGGAAGGGAAATCAGTGGTAGGTTCAAGATGGATCTACAAAGTGAAGCAGGCAGTTGATGGGAGTGTGGAGAAGTACAAGGCAAGATTTGTTGCCCGAGGCTTTTCACAGATAGAGGGGATCGATTATGAGGAGACCTTTGCACCTGTTGCAAGGTATTATTCCATACGGACGATTCTTTCTCTCTCGGTGTAGATGGGGTGGCACATTCATCAGATGGATGTGAAGACTGCGTTCGTCAATGGAATCATTGAGGAGGAGGTGTACATAGAGCAGCCCGAAGGTTTCGAGATCTTTAGCAGCGAGTCGCATGTGTGCAGGCTAAAGAGAGCGCTGTATGGGTTGAAACAAGCACCTCGTGCTTAGTACACATGGATAGACAGTTATTTCATTGGACTTGGATTCTCCAAGAGTGAGGCGGATCCGAACCTATACCAGATTGTGTTGGAGGGTAAGTTGCTGATCATTGTACTTTATGTAGATGATTTGATTTTGACAGGTGATGAGCTGTTGATACTCTCATGCAAGGAGGATCTTGCACGAGAGTTTGAGATGAAGGACCTGGGCATCCTTCATTATTTCTCGAGATTGGAGATTTGGCAGCACAGTGGAGGACTTTTTGTTTCTCAGAGCAAGTATGCTCGGGAGATTCTGGAGAGGTTCAACATGCATGGCTGCAAGCCTGTTGACATTCCTCTTCCTGGTGGTTGGAGGAAGGAGGATGCTACTTCAGCGGAGGTAGTGGATGCCACTGTCTATCGACAATTGGTGGGGTCGCTTATGTATCTGGTCAATACACGACCCGATATATGCTATGCAGTTAACCAGCTTTCACAAGCTATGGTTAAGCCTACCAAGCTCTTTTGGAAGGCGGGGAAGCATGTATTGAGATATCTCAGAGGCACATCGGGATATGGATTGTGGTACAAACAGTCGGATGAGGTGAAGCTGTGTGGCTTCACGGATGCAGATTGGGCAGGGAGCCCAACGGACAGAAAGAGCACATCTGGAGGGGTTTTTAGTATCAGGTTGACAGTAGTTTCTTGGTACAGTAGGAAGCAGAGATCTGTGGCACTCAGTTCAGCAGAGGCTGAGTATATGGCAGCGAGTTTGGCTGCATGCGAGGCTATATGGATGAGGAAGATCCTGGTCGAGTTGTTCGGTTCACACTTGGATCCTACTGTGATTTATTGTGATAATCAGAGTTGCATCAAACTCTCGGTTAATCCAGTATTTCATGATAGATCTAAACACATTGACATCCAGTATCATCATATCAGAGATTGTGTGCAGCGGAGGATCATGTTACTTTCATACATTCCCACGGAGGATCAGGATGCTGATATCTTGACGAAGGCGCTCACCAGGAGAAAATTCGAATACCACAAAGGCAGGATAGGGGTTGCATATAATCCATATCTTGTTGAGAGGGAGTGTTGAAAATGCAACAAGATGATGGAGCTTAGTGAAAAGAAGTCGCCTTCACTAAGTGGGCCCGCAGGCTATTTTTGGCGCAAAGTCTATTTTTAGACTATGTCTATTTTTAGACATATGGATCATGTTCTATGAGTTGCAGGATGCTATTTGTGGATGGTTGGTCAAGTCGTAAAAAATAGATGGACTTCTATTTTTAGACATACTGGGCGGAATCTATTTTTAGATTGCCAGTCTAAAAATAGATATGTCGAATATTATTAGCTCTTAATAATATTTGGACTCTAAACATTATCTTGTCCTCTTGGAGCACTTCAGTTAAGTGCACGGATGTGGCACATGCAGCTGACAGAAGGAATTACGCTATTCCTATGGTTTAGTGGAGCTATTGCATGTTGACTTTAGTTAGAACTCATGTGACAGAGTTTGGTGGAGTTGATTGAGGAGTTGATGGAGTTGTGTTCAGTTTAACTCAGTTAAACATAGTTGAGCTAGTTGTATCTATTATAACTGATTGATACAATTAGTGAGAGTGGTGTGAATTAATTATTAATCAATTCACTAATTATTAACTCATAAATCAACTAAATAATACATCAGTTAACTGTAGTGCATGGACAGTTTCAGTGGAGACCAGTGGAGAGGTAGGTGAAAGAGCAGTGTGACTATCAGTTGTGACTATACTGGTGCATGAGATTTGCACACACATTGATGGAGATGCCAATGAGGATTGCGCAGTGCATACCAGGTGGATTCGAACTTGGATCAAGCCATTATTCATCTTGGATTGCGCAGTAGAGTCAGGCTAACATGTGGAGCAGATTGGAGCATGTGTTTTGCTAGATCTGAGCTTGTGTAGTGTGTAACAATTGGAGATTGTACTGAGAGCTTGTGAGGAGTTTGTACAATGATTGTTACATGATATCTATCATTATAATATATAGATAGTTTGGGGTTTTTAGCTTTAAGCTTTCCCATAAACACTGTTTTTATATGTGTGATTGTTTATGGTTTTAATGTGCGCATGCGATTGTTTATATTTTCGCAATTAATGATCAATGGTAGAAGAGGTGATGTATTATGCATGAAGCTTAAATAGTGTGTGATCAGGATAATCTCGGTGAATAATTTAACAGTTATTGAAATTTATACACCTCCTCAATGTGAAAATTGGCCCTTGGTGAATAAACCCAATGGATCTCATCATGAAAGAAAGGAAGGTTGTTATGGGAACCTTCTTTCTGATCCATGGCCTTCTCAAGATAGAAGTGATGACAATCATGGATAATTTCATGATTCATAAGAGACTCCCATCTCCATGCTATCATCCAAATGAAGTGGATCACCTCCCAGCTTGGCAATCCATAGAAAAAATCCTCCCCAATACATGTGAGAGGCATGTTCTCAACAAACATATGGCTCACTCTACAAAGAGACAAGTGATCTATCATAGTGGCCATACAAAATCTCATGCTCCCATGGAAGCATGAAATGCTAAAATAATGGGGAACTCCTTCCCCCAAGGACACATCCAACAAGTGTGGCTCTCCTCCAACCATGCCCCCAACAAAGATAAGGACATCTTCAACTTGTGGGATCATAATTAGAATCATGCTAGCTGCCATGTATGATAAATGTGAAGGAAGATGCTCTCTCATGTGCAACCAGCGCAGTTTTATCCTTAACTGCCATAGAATAGGATATGGCAAGTGCCTTCCCCAACACATGTTTGCTGCCTCATGCCTTTGGAATGCTTGGACAATGTACATCATAGTTGGTGTAAAAGAGTCACACCATGAAGAATATAATAGTTTTCCCAGATTCTCAAAGGAAGGACCTGCATCAACATAGTTCATGGCCTTGAGTAGCCCATGAATCAAATCATAAGTAGTGCCCCCTTTTGGAGAAATGTTCTGCAAATGAGTGTTAGAAAAAGATAAGCATATAGGAGATACATTATAATGCTCAAAAGGACAAGCCTCTCTATATAATTGTTTTACATTAGTGGGGTAACTCATGGACGAGTTCCCTCTCACACTCAATGAGTAAGGAGATGTGAATGATGGCTCCTCCTAAGAGCTATGTTCCTCCTCCTCTACCAAGTAATCCATGCACATATTCATATGAGAGTGCGCCTCTTCTTTGAAACCTTCCCATATGAATCCACCCAAGAGTGTATGATATGCTCTAATGAAACCAGTGGGTTTGGAAAGAAAGATCTCATAGGTGGCATCTAGTAGTCTCTCCTTGAGCTTGGAGTCACTAACCAAAGAATAAGATTATAGAAATATATAACTCCATCAACCACCCTGAACCTTCCATCCTTTATTTCCCCATCAAGAACTGCCCATGTGAAAAGGTCCTTGGAGTATTCCATCATGAGTTGGGAATCCCAATAAGGATCCAAGCTCTCCAAGAATGACAACGTTGTGGAAGTCTGAAATTCAGCCCCTGTCTTCTCATGGCTCCCATATTTAACATCCTTAATATCAAAATCACATGTGGGAGTATCAAAATATCCTCTTTGCTGCCCCATTTGTAGCTGATCTTGTTCAAGACAAGATTGAAGCATATGGAAATCAACTTCCCCTCGGAAAGTCCTTGTCTTCCAAAACTTCCTCATTTTGGGCCAAGTGTACAAGAGGGTTAGCATCCCCTTGCCATGTTTAGAAATATTCTTTGTGAATGAAGAGATCATGGGCTGCCCCAAAGATATGGATTTGCCATGTGTCCTCATGTTCATGCCACCATAGATCTCTGATTTCTCCTCTCTCAGCGCAGATATCTGAGTGGGAGTTTGCAATGCCCCTATCAGGAAATTGCTCATATCTCTGTTGAATTCATGAGAGATTCTCTGCGCTGTGCTAGCTTCTCCCAAGGCTCCCTCCTTAGCCAAGTATGAATATGATGTCCATAGTTGAGAGAACACTTTAGATTTCCTCCTATCAAGGGGTGCTCCTAGCAAAGTACCCCCTTGCAAAGAGGTGTCAAGGCATAGAGTAGAATGTGTATGTAGGTAGACAGATTTTCCCCTACCTTTAATGCATAAGTCCTCTTACCTCCTTTGAGCTTCCAAGCTTTGAAGTAGAGAAGGGTTCATATTCTTCTCCTTGTGATGCCCTTCCTCCTCTTCTCCTTCTTCTATCTCCAAGGTCTCATCATTTGGCAATGATAGTACATGCTTCTCATGTGCTATGCCAAGAGCTATATGTGTGAGACCTTGTGGAACTCCTTGCAAGAGTGCAAGAGTTTCTTCTCTTGGAGCAAGTGCTCCAACTATATCTTCATGAGGTGCTTGAGGTGCTTTTGTTGTGACTGCGTTATGATCTCCTGTCTTCTCCTCCTTTTCAATAACTGAAATTTTCTCTTCATCAATAAGAGACCTTAGATCTTGGTCATCTATTGAAGGAGAAACCTTCATGCTTTCCTCTTGAGAAGAGGACCCTTCACTCAATGGAGATCTTTCCCTTGGCAAGGCATCAAAAAAACTTACACCCTCTTCCATGGTCTTCAGAAATGGAGTTGGATTCATAAACCCTTCCAACTCATGCAAAAGCTTCATCTGATGTGGTTTGATAGTGTCAACAGAAGATGTTACATATGGAGCTTCATCAAACCTTTCTATCAACCTTGTAATAAACCTTTCATAAGTAGGTGTATTGGCATTATTCAAGGAAAAAGACTCAAACAACCACCAAGCATATGCTTTACCTTCAAAATGCAGCGCTGCTACTTTGATGGCTTCAATCTCTGAAACTTGATGTTGTTGCATGAAGTTGTCTAGCTCCTCCAACCAAACCCTGACTGGACATTTAGGTGATCCATCAAAGATAGATAGATAGAATCTACCCTTATCATGCTGCTCCTCCTTTGTGTCTTTTCCCTCCTTGATCTTGCAGAACCCTTGGAAATTCAAGTCATCTTTGAACTCCTTGTATTGAGCTTCATACTCCTCCAAATACTCTCTAAGAGTCTCCTTTTTGGGCACACATCCTTTCTTCCTCTTTATGAAGAAATCACAGACAGAATGCTGAAGATTTGGTGATATGGCTGAGTGCACATATCCATGAGATGAGGATTCATAATTTTCCTCATGTATAGATCTTGTAGATCTGATCATAAGATCTTCTTGTTCTTGAAACTTCCTGGAAGTTTCACTGCTTCTTCTCTCTTCTTCTTGTACAGCCGCCTTGGAGAGGTTCTTAATTGATCTGAAAAGTGATGAGAGTAGAATCATATTCTTCATCATTATGGACTTTCTACTTGATCTAAAATAATTTTGCTTGAAGCCACAGGCTGAGCCAAAGATCTTGCTCTGATACCACTGTAATATTCCAGATCTGGGGCAGCTCAGCAAGCCTGCTGAAATAACGCTCTTATGAGAATTCTGTGCATAGAAATGAGTTTGCAGCTCTTGTATCCCTTAGATCAGCTCATCTAAGATCTAAATCCAAAAGGAGAGAAAAAAAAAATCAGACTAGGTGGGTTAAACAGATCTCCCACAAACTAGTCTAGCTAAAAATCACCCAAAGAGAGGGGTTGCAACTATATGCAAAGGATTGATCCAGAAATAACGCAGATCCACTGAATCACATTAGAAGACTGATATGAAGGTTCAGAAATCATATATATAACAACAAATCATATTTTCTTTACAACTCATACAATATACAAGAGAAAGAATGATATTATACAAGAAAAATCCTCAAAAATGAGGTGCTACAAACATAGGAAAAGACTGCATAACCATGACAGCGTTATTTTTAGGGCTGAAGTAGCAGTTTATTAATTATTCAGATCTATAGCATATATTTACATAAAAAGTGAGATCTAATACAGATCTGTGTAAAAGAAATGCTGATCTATACATTCCCCTTGGGGTCTTGCTCAAAACATGAAGCACCGGAAGTAGATCTGAGATTTAAGAATGCAGATCTGGAGAATGATTCAGAAATTTATGAATAATACAATGGTACAACAGATCAGATATGAAAAAAACATGGATTGGATGGCCAATCCATGGATCACCACAGTGAAAGGAAGAATCCCAACACCGGAGATCTCTCCTCCAAAATGCAGGCAAAACACCCTGTAGTTGTAGGTCTGCAAATAACACTGTCTAGGGAGAGAAATAGCACTGTATCCTCTGAGAATGATTTGGCCTGATTCCAAGATGTATATCTGAAGTAAAATAAACTAATGAACTCTTTCAGGAGGTTAAAAGACACACTCACTGAGAAGAGCCACTAGTATAAGCTAGATCTAAGCAGATCTAGTTTCTTCCACTGCTGCAACTCACAAGGACAACTCAACCCTCACAGGAGCAGTGCTGTGGGTGTAAGGTGAAGCTTGGAATAAAATCTTGATGTGGAAAAGATAGCACAAGTATCCTCCAAGAGCTCCTCAAGGAAGGAGGTGGGATTCCTGAACAGGAAGTCCCAACAAGGAATGTCTAAGTAGACAATACCTTCAGAAAAT
Source organism: Pinus albicaulis (assembly GCA_034641835.2). Classification (NCBI taxonomy): domain Eukaryota; kingdom Viridiplantae; phylum Streptophyta; class Pinopsida; order Pinales; family Pinaceae; genus Pinus; species Pinus albicaulis. Next base: position 142,100,748 of record CM076582.1, read on the forward strand.
GATAATATTCAACAAACCTCTTTTTTTGATCTCGTCTTCCTTTTATAAGATTGGAGTCTTGGCACAACCCTAAACCACTTCATTGCTTTAGCCCTTTTCACATTAGAATCTCCTTCTAGAACCGCGCTGTCCCTCAAGGAGGTTCAATGCATCTAGACTGCGCTGTTGACTTGGTCAAAGGTGATCCATTCTTGTGATTTAAACCCATTCACACCTGCAATATGTAATTTACATAGCCCAGATATGTATCTGTTCACATAGGAATTGATTTATTCTTAGTTTTCAGGAGTTTTACATGTCCTCCTTTACAATTTATTCATCAATCATGAAATGAAAAATAAACAAGGAAAAATTAATATTCCAATTAGTTGCAGCTAATTTAGGAATATTACAATCTCCCCCTCCCACATGTTTCTTATCCTCAAGCAACTGCAAGGGTGCTGCAAAATCTCCCCTTCTTCTCTTGTGGCCTCCTCATCTGATAGTCTCCCCCATTGCTCTGAACTTTCTGCAATAGTACTATCCTCCAATGGTCCCTCCTCAATGTGAAAATTGGCCCTTCATGAATAAACCCAATGGCTCTCATCATGAAAGGAAGGAAGGTTGTTATGGGAACCTTCTTGCTGATCCATGGCCTTCTCAAGATAGAAGTGATGAAAAACATGGGGAATTTCATGAATCATAAGAGACTCCCATTTCCATGCTATCATCCAAATGAAGTGGATCACCTCCTAGCTTGGCAATCCATAGAAAAAATCCTCCCCAATACATGTGAGAGGCATGTTCTCAACAAACATATGGCTCACTCTACAAAGAGACAAGTGATCTATCATAGTGTCCATACAAAATCTCATGCTCCCATGGAAGCATGCAATGCAAAAATAATGGGGAACTCCTTCCCCCAAGGACACATCCAACAAGTGTGGCTCTCCTCCAACCATGCCCCCAACAAAGATAAGGACATATTCAACTTGTGGGATCATAATTGGAATCATGCTAGCTGCCATGTATGATAAATGTGAAGGAAGATGCTCCCTCATGTGCAACCAACGCAGTTTTATCCTTAACTGCCATAGAATAGGATATGACAAGTGCCTTCCCCAACACTTGTTTGCTACCTCATGCCTTTGGAATGCTTGGAGAATGTACATCATATTTGGTGTAAAAGATTCACACCATGAAGAATATAATAGTTTTCCCAGATTCTCCAAGGAAGGACCTGCATCAACATAGTTCATGGCCTTGAGTAGCCCATGAATCCCATCATAAGTAGTGCCCCCTTTTGGAGCAATGTTCTGCAAATGAGTGTTAGAAAAAGATAAGCATATATGAGATACATTATAATGCTCAAAAGGACAAGCCTCTCTCTATATGTGTTTTAAATTAGTGGGGTAACTCATGGATGAGTTCCCTCTCACACTCAATGAGTAAGGAGATGTGAATGATGGATCCTCCTAAGAGCTATGTTCCTCCTCCTCTACCAAGTAATCCATGCACATCTTCATATGAGAGTGCACCTCTTCTTTGAAACCTTCCCATATGAATCCACCCAAGAGTGTATGATATGCTCTAATGAAACCAGTGGGTTTGGAAAGCAAGATCTCATAGGTGGCATCTCGTAGTCTCTCCTTGAGCTTGGAGTCACTAACCAAAAGAATAAGATTATATAAATAGATAAATACATCAACCACCCTGAACCTTACATCCTTTACTTCCCCATCAAGAACCCCCAATGTGAAAAGGTCCTTGGAGTATTCCATCATGAGTTGGGAATCCCAATAAAAATCAAGGCTCTCCAAGAATGACAGTGCTGTGGGAGTTTGAAATGCAGCCCCTGTCTTCTCATGGCTCCCATATTTGACATCCTTAATATCAAAATCACATGTGGGAGTATCAAAATCTCCTCTTTGCTGCCCCATTTGCAGCTGATCTTTTTCAAGACAAGATTGAAGCATATGGAAATCAACTTCCCCTCGGAAAGTCCTTGTCTTCCAAAATTTCCTCATTTTGGCCCAAGTGTACAACAGGGTTAGCATCCCCTTGCCAGGTTCAAAAATATTCTTTGTGACTAAAGAGATCATGGGCTGCCCCAAAGATATGGAGTTGCCTTGTGTCCTCATGCTCATGCCTCCATAGATCTCTGATTTCTCCTCTCTCAACGCAGATATCTGAGTGGGAGTTTGCAATGTCCCTTTCAGGAAATTACTCATCTCTCTTCTGAATTCATGAGAGATTCTCTGCGCTGTGCTAGCTTCTCCCAAGGCTCCCTCCTTAGCCAAGTATGAATATCCTGTCCATAGTTGAGAGAACACTTTAGATTTCCTCCTATCAAGAGGTGCTCCTGGAAAAGTACCTCCTTGTAAAGTGGTGTCAAGGCATAGAGTAGAATGTGGATGTAGGTAGATAGATTTGCCCCTACCTTTAATGCATAAGTCCTCTTGCCTCCTTTGTGCTTCCAAGCTTTGAAGAAGAGGAGGGTTCATGTTCTTCTCCTTGTGATGCCCTTCCTCCTCTTCTCCTTCTTCTATCTCCAAGGTCTCATCATTTGGCAATGATGGTACATGTTGCTCATGTGCTATGCCAAGAGCTATATGTGTGAGACCTTGTGGAACTCCTTGCAAGAGTGCAAGAGTTTCTTCTCTTGGAGCAAGTGTTACAACTGTATCTTCATGAGGTGCTTGAGGTGCTTTTGTTGTGACTACATTATGATCTCCTATCTTCTCCTCCTTTTCAATAATTGAAATTGTTTCTTAATCAATAAGAGACCTTAGATCTTGGTCATCTATTGAAGGAGAAACCTTCATGCTTTCCTCTTGAGAAGAGGACCCTTCACTCAATGGACATCTTGCCCTTGGCAAGGAATCAAACAAACTTACACCCTCTTCCATGGTCTTCAGAAATGGAGTTGGATTCATAGACCCTTCCAACTCATGCAAAAGCTTCATCTGATGTGGTTTGATAGTGTCAACAGAAGATGTTACATATGGAGCTTCATCAAACCTTTCTATTAACCTTGCAATAAACCTTGCATAAGCAGGTGTATTAGCATTCTTCAAGGAAAAAGACTCAAACAAACACCAAGCATATTCTTTACCTTCAAAAGTTAGCGCTGCTACTTTGATGGCTTCAATCTCTAAAACTTGATGTTGTTGCATGAAGTTGTCTAGCTCCTCCACCCAAACCCTGACTGGACATTTAGGTGATCCGTCAAATATAGATAGATAGAATCTACCCTTATCATGCTGCTCCTCCTTTGTGTTTTTTCCCTCCTTGATCTTGTAGAACCCTTGGAAGTTCAAGTCATCTTTGAACTCCTTGGATTGAGCTCCATACTCCAAATACTCTCTAAGAGTCTCCTTTTTGGGCACACCTCCTTTCTTCCTCTTCATGAAGAAATTACAGACAGAACGCTGAAGCGTTGGTGATATGTGTGAGTGCACATATCCATGAGATGAGGATTCATAATGTTCCTCATGTATAGATATTGTAGATCTGATCGGAAGATCTTCTTTTTCTTGAAACTTCCTGGGAGTTTCACTGCTTCTTCTCTCTTCTTCTTGTACAACCACCTTGGAGAGGTTCTTATTGGATCTGAAAAGTGATGAGAGTAGACTCATATTCTTCATCATTCTGGCCTTTCTCCTTGCTCTGCAACACTTCGGCTTGAAACCATAGGTTGAACCAAAGATCTTGCTCTGATACCACTGTAATATTCTAGATCTAGGGTAGCTCAACAAGCCTGCTGAAATAACGCTCTTCTGAGAATTCTGTGCATAGAAATTAGTTTACAGCTCCTAGATTCCTTATATCAGCTTATCTAAGATCTAACCAAAAGGATACAAAAAACAAATTAGACTAGGTGGGTTAAACAGAACTCCCACAAACTAGTCTAGCTGAAAATCACCCAAAGAGAGGGGTTGTAGCTATATGCAAAGGATTGCTCTAGAAATAACGTAGATCTATTGAAGCAAATTAGGAGTCTGATATGAAGGTTCATAAATCAGATATATAATAGCAAATCAGATGTTCTTTACAGCTCATACAATATACAAGAGAAAGAATGAGATTATACAGCAAAAATCCTCAGAAATGATGTGCTACAACCATAGGAAAAGATTGCATAACCATGACAGCGTTAGTTTTTAGGGCTGAAGGAGTAGTTTATTAATTCTTCAGATCTAGAGCAGATTTGTACATAAGAAGTTAGATCTAATATAGATTTGTGTACAATAAATGCTGATCTATACATTCCCCTTGGGGTCTTGCTCAAAACATGAAGCACCAGATGTAGATCTAAGATCTAAGAATGCAGATCTGCAGAATGATTCAGAAATTTTTGAATAATACAATGGTATAGTATATCACATATGAAACAAACATGGATTGGATGGCCAATCCATGGATCACCACAGTGAAAGGAAGAATCCAAAAACTGGAGATCTCTCCTCCAAAATGCAGGCAAAACACCCTGCAACTGTAGATCTGCAAATAAAGTTGTCTAGGGAGAGAAACATTGCTATAGCCTCTGAGAATGAGTTGGCCTGATGCCAAGATGTAGATCTAAAGTACAATCAACTAATGAACTCTTCCAGAAGGTTAAAATACACACTCATTGAGAAGAGCCACTAGTATAAGCTAGATCTAAGCAGATCTAGTTTCTTCCACTGCTGCAACTCACAAGGACAACTCAACCCTCATAGGAGCAGTGTTGTAGGTGTAAGGTGAAGCTTGGCCTAAAATCCTGATGTGGAAAAGATAGCACAAGTCTCCTCCAAGAGCTGCTCAAGGAAGGAGGTGGGATTCCTGAACAAGAAGTCCCAACAAGGGATGTCTAAGCAGACAATACCTTCAGAAAATGATAATCTTCAAAAAACCTCTCCTGTTCATATCCTCCTCCTTTTATAATATTGGAGTCTTGGCACTGTTGGTGTCCCGTGTTTTGATAGTTTGGAAAATCAAAAGACAAGGCAACATCAGAACCAATCTTTACAGTTCCAGGATCTAGTCCTCCTGTTCTCAGAGAGGGATCTCTCAAATGTTTGTTTGAAAAGGTTTATCTTGTGTGCTTAGAGTATGGATTTTAGACTACTTATTAAGTGTAGGTGTTTGTTTGTTTGGTTGGATTGATACAGCAGAATATGAAAGATCTAGGAAAGGTAGGTAGAAAGAGGAAGTAGTAGCTTCATTGGGCAATGGAGTCAAAAAGAGGTCATGACAAACTTATCAATGGATATGGGATATTAGAGGGCAAATCTAAATTGGCCACAGGATCCTTTGGTTTTTGGAATGAGATGGACATCAATGATTTGAAAAGAGAGTTTGAATTCTCAACAAAGGGAATTTGAAAGCATAACTTGAACAATAAAGAAGTATTTGATAGACAGAGCTAACCATGAATTCCACAAACCACACTTTAAGCAAATAATGACTTCAAACAAATTTTAAAATGAAATCTAAGATTTGGAAGCACATCCTATTTCCTCAAAGATTTTATTTCAAATGACTTAGAAAACATAAAAGATTCACTGATAATTGCAGTCATAGAAGAGAGAACACCTAGCATATGGCTAGCTAAGGCCTTTAGAGCTGTAGAAATTTGAATATTTGTTAAATTATTCACCAAGATTATCCTGATCACACACTATTTGAGCTTCATGCATAATACATAACCTCTTCTACTATTGATCATCAATTTGCGGAAATATAAACAATCGCATGCGCACATTAAAACCATAAACAATCACACATATAAACACAGTATTTATGGAAAAGCTTAAAGCTGAAAACCCCCAACTATCTGTATATTATAATGATAGAGATCATGTAACAATCATTGTACAAACTCCTCACAAGCTCTCAGTACAATCTCCCAGTTGTTACACTACACAAGCTGAATCTGGCATAAACATGCTCATTAACCACACTAGTGGCACTGTCCTATTCATGTCGAGATAGAATATGCCTTTAGCACACAGGGAGTTCAAAATCCCTGTTGTGCCTTTCTGCAAATCCTCATATGCATCTCCATCAATAGCAAGCAAGCAATGAGTGCAAACTCATACTCTATCCACCTAGAAATGATAATTCACATTGTTCTCTCACTACCTCTCCCAGTCTCCACTTGCTATACTTTGCCAAGTTGGCGATATATGTATTTCTTTTAGTTAATTTATAGTTTCCTCTAATTAGTGAATTAATTAGCAATTAATTCACACCACTCATCACTAGTGTATTTATCAGTTAGACTAAATACAACTAGTTCAACTAAGTTAAACCGAACACAACTCCACCAACTGTCTCATCAACTCCACCAAACTCTGCCACATGAGTTCTAACTGAAGTCAACCATGCAATAGCTCAACTAAACCCTAGGAATAATGTAATTCCTTCTGTCAGCTGCATGTGCCACATCCGTAGCTCGAACTGAAGTGCTCCAAGAGGATAAGATAATGTTTAGAGTCCAAATATTATTAAGAGATAATAATATTCGACATATCTATTTTTAGACTGGCAATCTAAAAATAGATTCCGCCCAGTATGTCTAAAAATAGAAGTCCATCTATTTTTTCCAACTTGACCAACCATCCAAAAATAGCATCATGCAACTCATAGAACATGATCCATATGTCTAAAAATAGACATAGTCTAAAAATAGACTTTGCGCCAAAAATAGCCTGCGGGCCCACTTAGTGAAGGCGACTTCTTTCCACTAAGCTCATCATCTTGTTGCAATCTCAACAAAGACAACTGTCTAAGCAAGGAAAAAGGGCAAGATCATAACAGACCTCCTTGAATCACTGTAAACAAGAAACCTCAAAAGGAGACTTCAATAATAGTTTTTAAGTGGCAGCAGACAAGCAGGGAAAACCATAAATCATGCTGAAACCAACTATTCGAACTATTAAGGAAATAGACAAGAATGAAGACTAAAGAGAGAGATTAAAGACTCTAATATACTTCAGCAGAAGAAAACATAAAACAATGAAGGATGAATAGGTCTAAGGTGCTTCTAGGAGTAATTTCTTAGCCTAAAACTTTCAACCTACTGTAGTAAGAAGTTATGGAACAGAATGAAAACAGGAGAAAACATTAAACAGTTTAGAATACTTCACCAACATCCAAGCTCATGGATCCATTGATAGAGCCTTCTCAGTAACAAGCATGCAACAACATCATCAGGGCTTCCAAGACTTCAATTTGTTCTTCAACTTCAATAGACTATGTATTATTTCAGAGAGTTTCAATATTACAACTAGTGATCAACCAACCCTCTTCTCTTCTTCTGCAGTAGTATTTATAGAAGAAAGAGGAGGCAGACTCTGATAAAATATCTCTAAAGATAATTAATACAGACTTAAATGGCTTCTCGGCCTTTGGGGGCTCAAAGAAGAAGCTTACATAGGTGTCCTCTATATTAAATCATTTATATTAACTATTAGGCTTGTTGGAAAGAATTTTTTGACTTCAAGACTCCTCCTTATCCTTGTAATAACTTTTGCTGACAGTTTACAATAAGTTCCTTTGGTTGACATAACTGTTCAGCTGCATGGATGCAAAATACCTCCTTGTCTGGTAATAACTTTGACATTCTTTTGATTGCTTTGAGGCTGTAGGTGGCTCTGCGGTGGCTGGGGGATTTAATTAGCCCTTGAGGTGGCAGTGTATGCTTTCTGTCTGATAAAACACTCATGATTTTCTTTAAAATGTGTTTTAGTGGGAAGAATTAGGCTTTTGATAATCCATCTTAGCCGTAATCCCCATAGATCTGTCTTCAATCTTCTATCCTAATATATTTTTACATCGTCACTGATACTCTTTGACTATGCTTGATTTACTATGTTTTGCTGGTATGCAGGGCTGTGCAAGGGTGATATGGCATCAATGCTTCATGAAACATTGACGAAACGTGGATTTTTAAACCTTGCGTAGGATTTTCTTTGATGAATCGAAGGCGGGAGGATCGTCACCCTTTGCCTTAAAATTTTCTTTAGTCATAGTGAAAAAACCATTAAACCCTGCAAAATATAAACAAATATTATAAAATCCTACATGTATAGGTTAAATACTTCAGAAGGCATGTGGAGGGAGCGTGGTCGTTGGATGGCATCATCCAACGATTGAGATTGATTAGAGGAGTCAAAGGGAAACGGAGGAGGAAATTAAATCAGAGCCGTCGATCGCGCAGAGATCGACGGTCGGGATCGAGGGTGACTGAACAACGTGACAGGTCATGTTATTTAGAAAAAATAATAAAAAATAGAAAAAAAGGTTTAAAAACTTGGGTTTGGACAAAAATGGTTGAAAATCATGTTCAGGGTTCGGGACAAACGTGGGCCATCGGATGAGATCGGCCCACGCAATCAACGACGGAGAACAGGTGCCAATAAAACTCATAACAAGCACCTAGACATCAAACATTTAATAAAACTTTGCTTCATAAAGCTCCCGGGCCCGTATTGGGTGACTGGGCGGAGAAAACAGAACGATCGAGTTTGGGCCGTCGATCTGCAGATCAGATCGACGGTGGAGACGCTTTAATGAAAACGCGCTGTACTTGGTTATTGTGTGAGCATCTTCAGGGAGCGACCACCGTCCGATGAGCGGCCTCAGATCATATGGTGGACGTCAATATCGCGCCCACTCCATCGCCGATATTTAACGAGCGATGAACGACGGTTTTTGAAAATGGGCCCAAGACACGTGTTGGTCGGTGTATGGAATCACTGCGAAATGGAAAAAACCACCCCCCTCTCAAAAGTGGTGCGATGAATTCCTCCCTATTTTTCAATGGTAAGTGGCTGGTGGGGACCACTGGGGTGATGGATTGCACACCGTCGATCTGCAGATCAGATCGACGGTGGAGAGCGACTAGAAATTTGCACCGGCGGAAAACTTTTAAAATATAATAAAAAACCGAAATATTTTTTATGAACGAAGGTTTATACTTTGGGTCGGAAATTTTATTTACAACATGACTCGGTGCCCGTCTGTGGGGCCATAGGTTATATGGAAACCATGTGACCGGGGGTTTAGAATGGAGGGCTAATCGGCATTGGGTGATATGATAAGCGCTTGGAGGGCCAGTGCCTGGTTCTGGCACCAGGGCGTATGGAAGGGAGGGTTAAAGACTTAGCCCAAGGGGGCTTAAGTATGTAACATAAAAAAAATGTATTTTTTATGGATTTTCAATGGTTTTCATGTATAAATTTGAATAATATCTGAATTATTCACCGAGATTATCCTGATTACACACTATTTAAGCTTCATGCATAATACATAACCTCTTCTACAATCGATCATCAATTTGCGGAAATAGAAGTAGTCGCATGCGCACATTAAAACATAATCAAACACACATATAACACAGTATGTAATGGGGAAATCTTACAGCTGAAAAACCCCAACTATCTGTATATTATAATGATAGAGAACATGTAACAATCATAGTACAATACTCCTCACAAGTACTTAGTACTATCTCCAATAGTTACACACAAACTAGCTCAGATTTGAACAAGCCACAGGTTCAAATCTCCTCCACTGTTTGCCTGCCTCTACTACGCAATCCAAGATGAGAATGAATTGGATCCAAGTTCGAATCCCCTTGGCTTGTACTGCGCAATCCTCATTGGCAATCTCAATCAACGTGTGTGCAAATCTCATGCACAAGTATAGTAACAATTGATAGCCACACTCACCCTTTCACCCACCTCTAACACTGGTCTCCACTAAACTGTCCATGCATTGCAGTTAACTGATGTGTTCTTTAGTTGATTTATGAGTTAATAATTAGTGAATTAATTAATAATTAATTCACACAACTCATCACTAGTGTATTTGTCAGTTAGACTAAATACAACTAGTTCAACTAAGTTAAACCGAACACAACTCCACCAACTGTCTCATCAACTCCACCAAACTCTGCCACATGAGTTCTAACTGGAGTCAACCATGCAATAGCTCAACTAACCCTTAGGAAAAGCATATTTCCTTCTATCAGCTGCATGTGCATCTGAAACATCAAGCGGAGTTAACGAAAAGATAATGTTTTGTAGTCTAAATATTATTAAGGGTTAATAATATTTGGTAATTGTTACACAACCCGCGGTCTAAAAATAGATTCCGCCCAATGTCTAAAAATGGAGGTCCATATATTTTTACCAACTTGACCAACCATCCACAAATAGCATCCTGCAACTCATAGACCATGATCCATATGTCTAAAAATAGACATAGTCTAAAAATAGACTTTGCGACAAAAATCACCTGTGTGGCCCCCACCTAGTTTAGGTGACCACTTTCCAACTAGGATCAGGAAAGATGTTTCAGGATGCCTCCTTCACTGTTTCTTGTTGCAATCTTCAACACTCCCTCTCAACAAGAAAGGACTGTCTTTGCATGCGACATGCAACTCCATGCATTCGCCTTGCAACCTTCACAAGCGCCATGCAACTCCATGCATCTGCTCTGCAACTCCTCTGAAACTGAATAGGCTCCAAACAACTCAATCAGTCTGATGCATCTATCATCAAAGTCTTCGACTTCTGCTGGTACCAACTGCACATGTCATCAGGAACCACTGCGTTGTTGAACTCTTGCACCCATGCACTCTGCACTTGCTGTCAACTCTGATCCGCGCTCCAGTATCCGACACTGTCACTTTGATCTTCCTTCATCAATCCAACTAATCATGCTACTACTACACTGTGGGCACCTCGTAGCCAGGTTCAATTCATGAGATACACACCATCTCATGAATCCTGCCCAGAAATCTCCTCTTGGGATTAATCATGCATGTCACCCCACCTCTCACCTGGTGGTATAGCTGCATGCACTCCCTCTACCCATCTGGCACGAAATTTCTCTGCATGAGTGGTTTCTTCCACTCCATGATCCTCATCTTGTGGCTGATCCACATCCCGAGGTTCACTATTACCTGCATGCAAAACTTGCTCCCTCTCAAGCATCAATTGCATGTATTTCTTGCACTTCCCAATAGTAGGAAGCTCCGTAGACATCCCATCTACTTCAAGTCTGTAGAGATTCTTTGCTCGAATCCCAACCTTCTTGACTTGTCCGGTTGCCTTGTGCCGAAGGAAAAAATTTCCTTCACTGAAGACAACTTCATACCCTTTATCCTCTAACATTGCGACTGAAATCAAATTCTTCTTTAAACCTGGAACATGCACTACATCTTGTAAAAGAATGAGTTTACCTGACTCCCTCTGAAAGGTTATGGTACCAATGCCGGTCACATTGTATCGTACATTGTCACCCACCTCAACATGCAACTGGAGATCTTTCTCCACCAAGTCACTGAAAAGATTCACATCTCCCGTCATGTGAAAGGAAGTGCCACTATCAAAATACCACCCCGATCCCAATGCACTAGACACCATGCATGCGATCAACGAGAATTCTAGCTCAAATTGCGAGGCAAGAGCCTCACCAGCTGCAACTCCAGCAGCCTGCTTGTTCTTCTTCTTCTGTGGACAATTTGTGGCGTAATGTCCATGATCGTGACAATGAAAACACTTCACTTTGGACATGTCACGCTCTTTACCATCCGCACCGGATTGAGAAGCATTATTCTTGACCTTCCCCTTCCTTGCTTTGGCAGCCAAAGTGCAATCTTCTTCATCAGATGCCTTTGATGAAGATCCATCCCTGGTACTCCGCCTTATCTCCTCTTGCACAAGATCCGATCAAAGTCGCTCCCATCCTGGCAATTTCTCCCGACCATTGAAAGAATCCTCATAGGAATGCCAACTCTTTGGAAGACCAAGGAGAGCCAAGCTCACCAAGTCCTCATCATCCACACTAACTCTTACACTCCCAAGCTCATCCCTGCAGTGGACAAACTTTGTCAAGTATACCGGAATAGTGTCATTCTTCTCCATCTTTATTTTTCTGAGTTTATCCTTGAGCGCCAACTTCCTCTGGTCGCTCTTTCTTTGGAATAAATCTGTCAAATCTTTCCACATCAATTATGGAGAAGCCTTACCATGCAGGCTGGATACTATGTGATCCTTCACGCCCTCCAACAGAATCCTTCGACACCTTGTTGTCTTCTTTTGCCAAGCCTCAACTTGAGCAGCATCAGTAGGCTTTGGGACTTCAGCATATATGAACTCCTTCAACCCATTGTCAGCTAACACCGCCTCCATCCTATCTCTCCATGCAATATAATTCGAGCTGCCTTCAAGAGCATGCTCCAATCGCAATCCTTGATAAGACATTTTGACTTCGACACCAAGAAAACACTGCTGCAAATTCGAATTCCACCAGCTCAAGCAAGCAACACGATCCTGGTATGAGAAGTGTTTCTAGCACAAAGATAAATGGCAGGGTCATTTACTAGATATATCACCTTTCAAAGAAAGGATGGATCCAGAGGCTACCTGGCCCGCTTACAGACTCTGTCTACCGAAATAAATTGTAATCACTGTAATAGATCCGATGATCAATTTCGCTCCGATACCATGTAGAAATTTGAATAATAGCTGAATTATTCACCGAGATTATCTTGATTACACACTATTTAAGCTTCATGCATAATACATAACCTCTTCTACAATTGATCATCAATTTGCAGAAATAGAAGCAGTCGCATGCGCACATTAAAACATAATCAAGCACACATATAACACAATATGTAATGGGGAAAGCTTACAACTGAAAACCCCCAACTATCTGTATATTATAATGATAGATAAAATGTAACAATTATAGTACAATACTCCTCACAATTACTCAGTACTATCTCCAATAGTTACACACAAACTAGCTCAGATTTGAACAAGTCACAGGTTCAAATCTCCTCCACTGTTTGCCTGCCTTTACTGCGCAATCCAAGATGAGAATGAATTGGATCCAACTTCGAATACCCTTGGCTTGTACTGCGAATCCTCATTGGCAATCTCAATCAATGTGTGTGCAAATCTCATGCACAAGTATAGTAACAATTGATAGCCACACTCACCCTTTCACCCACCTCTAACACTGGTCTCCACTGAACTGTCCATGCATTGCAGTTAACTGATGTGTTCTTTAGTTGATTTATGGGTTAATAATTAGTGAATTAATTAATAATTAATTCACACCACTCATCACTAGTGTATTTTTCAGTTAGACTAAATACAACTAGTTCAACTAAGTTAAACCGAACACAACTCCACCAACTGTCTCATCAACTCCACCAAACTCTGCCACATGAGTTCTAACTGAAGTCAACCATGCAGTAGCTCAACTAACCCTTAGGAAAAGCGTATTTCCTTCTGTCAGCTGCATGTGCCACATCCAAGCATCAAACTGAAGTGCTCCAAGAGGATAAGATAATGTTTATAGTCTAAATATTATCAAGGGTTAATAATATTTGACTGTTCTATTTTTAGCCCGGCAGTCTAAAAATAGATTCCGCCCAATGTCTAAAAATAGAGGTCCATCTATTTTTACCAACATGACCAATCATCCATAAATAGCATCCTGCAACTCATAGACTATGATCCATATGTCTAAAAATAGACATAGTCTAAAAATAGACTTTGCGACAAAAATCACTTGTGTGGCCCCCACCTAGTTTTGGTGATCACTTTCCAACTAGGATCAGGAAAGATGTTTCAGGATGCCTCCTTCACTGTTTCTTGTTGCAATCTTCAACATTTCAAAGGAATTTGAAGGTTTCGATAAGGCAAGAAAGGGTCTTAAAACATTATCAAAGGAATTTTGATGAAGGGGAAAGGGGAACAACATGAAAGTGAGGGATTTCATGGGAAAAGAAAAAGCAAAGATGAGGCTAGTTTTGGAATAAGGGGGAAAAGGAAAATGGTGCTTGCAACAGTTTTTCTTAATGTAATGATAACAGAATTTCTGAGTTGAAAAGGGGAAAAGCAGTGACGATTATCCAAAGGATAGGATATTATCAAAAGACTTTAAGCACCAACAATTTTAGCAATGAAATTGTTTCTTGAAGGTTATCCAAAATCATTTAGCCACCACTTGATACGACATAATTTATGGGTGGCTAACAGTGGCTCCACTTGGGGATGGTGCCTTCTTGAAGGCATCAAGAACTTTAGACTTGCATTCTCTGGGAGGCCGACCTGTGCCTCATCCATTGGGCTGCCTTTCTTTCTGGGATGATCTTGTTTCAAAAACATATTAGCAGCCATAACAACAATGGATCTTCATCAATACAATTTTTCTATCTACCCATTCCTACTGATCTAACATTTTTTTTTCATTAGAGTGCACTTGGATTAGAAAACTCTCTCACAACATTTTATTCTTTTTGAAAACAGGAAATATAATCTATTTCTACTCCTTATTTTTCCATGGACTCAGATTAAACAATTGAGCCCATATGATTCTCTACCTAATCTATTATATGTTGGGATTAAACTGTCTAACATACTCTATTCTATAAATTCTATAACATAAATTCAAAAATAGTCAAAGTCAAGATTAAGATGTTTGACTTGCTGTGATCTATGGCATAAAAACAAGCTGCACATAGACATTTATTTTGCAGAAAATTTAAAACAAGAATGGAAGGTTTGAGATCTGAGATTTTAAAACATTTCCTTCCTCTTTTCTACAGCTTTGTTTTGTCTCTTACTTGAGTTGTCTTTCCTTTGCTAACTAGTTCAAATTTTGAGCTGATTAGAACCAGATTTTTACATCTTTTGACTCAGAACTTGAAATAGATTTGAGTCATTTTCTCTTTGGAAACTTAGGTTTATATTTTGAGCATGTTTGAACCTTTAATTTCTATCTTAAACTATCTATTGATAAGCCAAGATTAAACAATTTGACAGATCGAATTCACTATCCTATCAGCAGAAAATTTAAAGCTAATTAGTCAAGATTAGGATGTTTGACTAACTAGAAGTGTGTTTTTTAGGAGTGGCATTTGAGCTTGCACACTTTCAGATTTGTTTCTCTTTTTGGCATGGGGCTATACCTTTCTTGTTTTCACAATCTACCCTATTTTCTTTTTTTGTTTGTTTTTGTATTTTTATTTTTCCAACTTTGAATGCAATGTTTAGACTATGATATTTACTAAAAAAATAAATAAGATGCTTTAAAACTCAAGACTCTTGGAAGAAGTAATGCTTGAGCATCCTGCCATTGACAGGACCTCCATATAGATCTTCTCCATTCAATTCTTTCAAGAAAAATGCATTGTGACCCCTCTCAACATAAATAATATAGGGACCTTTCCACAAGTTCTCAAACTTGCCATGTTTTCCCTTCTCTTCTCTCCTTGAATCCCACTTAAGAACAACATTTCCAACTTGGAAATTGTATGCCTTAGTTCTTTTATCAAATAGCTTCTTCATATTTTCTTGGACCAACTGTGTTCTCTCATAAACTTCTTCTCTGGTCTGCTGTAAATGGATAGTTTGATTGATTCTCCTCTACATATCATTCTCTTCAACCTGTACTTCTTGAAGGAGCTTCATGAATGGCACTCCTAATGAGGTGGGAAAGACTACATCCATGCCATAAACTAACTGATAAGGGGACATATTTATTGATTTCTTTGTAGTTAACCTATCATCCCATAAGGAATGAACCAATTTACTGTGCCGTGATCTCTGATTTTGTTCCAACAGTTTTTTAATGATATTGATGAGGCTCTTGTTGGAAGATTCTGCTAATCCATTTCCTTGGGGATAGTAAGAAGTGGAATGGCCCAAGGTTATGTGGTATTTGTAACAGAAGTCAACCATATTTTTAGATTTAAAAGCAGCAGCATTTTCCGTTATGATTTTTCTGGGGCAACCAAGTCTGGATAGGATATTTGTTTCAAGAAACTTGATAATGACAGAGTCATTAGCATTTCTGGAGGGTGTAGCTTCTATCCACTTGGTAAATAAGTTAGTGGCCATGAGGATCCACTTATGTTGAGCTGAGGAAGATGGGTGGATTTCCCCAATGAAGTCCAGCCCCCATTGTTGAAAAGGTGCCTCAACTCTGATAGGATGTAAAGGTAAGGGAAAAAGTTTTCTTTCGCCATCAAATATTTGACACTTATGGCAAGACATGACCAACTTCTAAGTGTCTGGGAAAAGGGTAGGCCAATAGTAACCTAATCTAAGAATTTTTTTTGCCGTGGCCTTCCAGTAGAGGTGTCCTCCACATTCTCCGTCATGTAACTCATGCATGATTTTTCCTGCATCATCTTCAAGTAAACATTTAAGCAAAATTCCAACAGCATTTTTCCAATATAACACCCCATCTAAGATGAAAAAACTCAAAGCCTTTTGTTTCAAAAATCTAGCTTTAGTTTTAGACAAAGAAGGAGGGGCATTTAAATATAAAAGCACATAGATAATGTCAGCATACCAAGGAGAATTAATAAATGTTTCTTCAATAAAAGGAGCAGTAGATTCTTCTATTTCTTCCAACACATCTACCATATTCATGTCTAGTGCTTGGAAGTTAGACTCAGCCATAAATTTTGCTAATCCTTGCCCTTTAACTAGTTTGGTGGGCCTGATCTCTAAGTCATACTCAAGAATAGTTGCAATCCATTTTCCCCTTTTACCATTAGGGTCTTGACTTCGAATGTCCTTGACAACAGTATGTGGAACAAAAGCAATTATGTGAGAGTGTAAAATATAGACCCTAAAGTCTTTTAAAGCTTTCACTAGTGCTAAGGCTTGCTTCTCCATGATGTTATATTTGAGAGGAGCATCTCTTAAGGCCCTACTAAAGAAAGATATTGGTTGTTCTTGCCCTAAGTCATTCTTTTGAAGTAAAACTACAGCTATTGTATGCTCAGATGCAAAAGAAAAGATGTAAAAATCTTTGTTAAAATTTGGACTAATCAGGACTGGTGTTTGAGTAAGAGCTTGTTTGACCAATTCGAATGATTGTTTAGCTTGTAAAGTCCATCTTACACCGACATATTTCTTAAGCATGTTTGTAATGTTTTGTAATAGCTCAACAAGATTACGGATAAACCTACTCAGAAAATTTATCTTTTCGATGAAAGATTGCAACTCTTTGAGGCTTCTTGGATGACTGATTTGTAATATGCCATCTATCCTTGTAGGGTCTATTCTGATTCCTTCTTCTGAAATTATGTGACCAAAAAGTTTACCTTCTTGGATACCAAATAGTGTTTTCTTAGGATTCAGAGATAAGCCAAACTTCCTACACTTCTCAAAAACTTTTCTCAAGTGAATCAAATGTTCTTCGTCAGTTTTTGAGAAAACGGTTATGTCATCAAGGTAAATGATTATGAAAAATAAAATGTCTTCAGAAAAGGATATTTCCATGGCCCTTTGGAAGGTGGCCCCTGCATTCATTAATCCGAAAGGCATTTTGACATACACAAAGGTGCCCCAAGGTGTGGTAAAAACAGTTTTGATTTGATCACTTGGGAGCACTAACACCTATTTGTAACCCGAGAACCCATCTAAGAGGGATATCCTCCTTGACCCAACTACCCTTTGAAGTATATGGTCCATCTTGGGTAAGGGGTAGTTGTCTTGTAAAGAGGCTCTATTTAAATTTCTGAATCAATACAGAGCCTAATTTCCCCTATTTTCTTTCTAACAGAAACTAAGTTTGATACCCACTTTGAAAATCTAATAGGTACTATGATCCCAGCATCATGCATTTTTTCAATTTCTGCCTTAACTAAAGGTAGTAAGATAGGGTTTATTCTCCTCAAATTTTGTTTGAAAGGCTTTTTATTTTCTCTAAGAGGGATTTTGTGCTGAATGATGCTGGTATCATATGATTTTAGGTCTTTGTATCCCCAAGAAAAAACATCTTTAAACTCTTTGAACAGCTCTATGTATTGTAATTTTATGTGAGCTGGGAGGATGCTGGATAGTTTAATCATCTTGGGTTCTGCTAGACTGCCTATGTTATGTTCTTCTACTTTCGTTTCCATAGGCTCCATTCTCGATTCTTTGGCTACATCGTTAAAATAAAAAAGGTGTTCTAAAGGTGTGAGACCTCTTGGAATTTTATCATTTTTGCATTGTAAAACTTCCAAGGCTTCTTGGTCTGCGTTGTCAATTATCTCTGCTTCAAAAGGATTCTCATAATGATTTATATCAACAGTATATGTCATTTCAACTTCTGGGATTTGTTCAATACACAAATAATTTTCTTTATGGCTGGTTTCTGATATTGGTATGCTGAAATCATTTTCTGACTTTAAGAAATCATCTATGTGTTTGTCAGAGTCAAAAACTTGCCAGTGATCTTCGTTATCAGGCACAGCAGGCCTGTGTTTTACCTTTACGCTGAGTTGTTCATTTATGTCAGGTATTTGGTAGTTGCTGGCATTGAAGGCGAGTTCATTTGCTAGATGATTCAGTGCTCTAGGGATGAAAATGAGTTCGTATTTTTTGAAGGTTTTTGATAAATCAAGGGCAATGTTTCGATATTACCTAAGCCTTGGATTCCTAGTTGAGTATTCTCCTTTGATTTGTTTTATGATAAGTTCGGAATCCCCTAATATTGATATCCTTTGGGCTTCTAATTGTTTAAGCAATTGTAGGCCTAGGAGAAGGGCTTCATACTCAGCGATATTGTTAGTGCATGGGAAATCCAATTTGTATGAAAAAATTTGATTCGTATTTTCAATCCAAACACCTACCCCTGCACTTGCTTTTTTACAGGATCCATCAAATTTTATTGTCCAAAGTACATTTTCCTCATTTTCATTTTCTTGTTGCTGTTGATTGTCAATGTTTTGAATTTGATTCAAGGGAAAATTTGATTGTTCTGGTGGACTGATTGGGTCTATGTTTTCCTTATCTTGTTGGGTGATTTCACCTTCGTTACATAAGATAAAGGAATCTAAACTCGATTGAATTGAATATATTGGAGAGTTGTTTGGTTTGTCTATGTTGCTCACCATGTACTTCATGTGAGATTCCCTGTATAGTCTTTTGTTTTGGTTGAAAACATGGATGGTGGCATAAGACATGTCCATTTGAAGGCTTCCCTGAAGTTTGGATCCCCATGATCTTGATAAGAGCATGCCATACTTAGGGGGAATTTCAGCTACAACTTTGTCCATTACTAGACTCTTAGCAGGGATTTGAGCTAAATTAACACATAAATCTTTGATTAAACACAAACATTGGACTCTGCTTGAGTCAAAGGAATACAAATCTTTGTATGGTTTAGTAATCTCTAAACCTAAGCTTTCCATTACCACCTTGGGCATTAGATTGTGCGAAGCTCCTGAATCTAACATGGCATTGTGTAAAATTTTCTCGTGTATGTTCAAGCTAACATAGAAGGGAGGGACAACCCATTCTTGGTATTTTCCTTCAACTTCTGGGCCAAACAACAGCTCAGGTTTGTCATCTGTCAAGTTCAAGGTGTCAGTATCACTTCCTAAGTTCAAAGCTTTCAAAACTTGGTTTTTGTACACTTCTTGGGTTACTAGTTCAGCTAGGGGAATGGTAATTTTTATCTTAGCAATATCTCCCTCAAGGCTGAAAGGAACAATTGACTTGTTCATATTTACATTTGTTTTTTCAATTGAATTCTTTTCAGCAAGTTTGATTTGCTGAACCTTGTTTGGACTAGTAATTGGGAAAGTTTTGTTAGGACCACTAGCTGAAGTGCTAGGGGTACTCTGTTCAACATTTTGCTGGACACTTTTGTCTTTGTTTAAGTCTGGTTTCTTGGCCAAAATGTTCGTTTTATCTGCTGTATTTTTGGGATGATTTTCTGTGTTTTTCTTGATAGCAGTATTAGTGTTCTTATCCTTTGAATTATCTATGCTCCCCTTGCTCCTAAGGTCATATTGTTTATGCACCTCCATGATTTCATTTTCAAAACCCAATCTACAGTCATCATAATCTTCATAGGTGTTTGTATTTTGATCATAAGAGAAAAAACCTTGTTCTTCCTCAGTGAGGAAAACATCATCTCCACTGTCTGATCCAATCAAGTTTACATGAGATTCTTCCAACCTTTCCAACTCCCTATCTTCCTCGTATTGATCTACGTAGTTCTGTTGGAAGGGGGGTCTAATCTGTTGGTCACTTTCCTTTTGCTTGTCTTGGTTGTTTTCTCTTCTATAACTCTGATTTCTATTTCTGTTTTGGTTATTTTGAGGTTCTCTTGGTGGCATTCTCTCATTTAAATTGATCTTTTCAAGCATCCTCTCCATCATCTTCACTAGGTTGTCAATTTTTGTGTCGGAAGCTGAGGTTGAGGGTAGTATGTCATCATTATAAGTTACCCTCTTCTCTAATATCAACCTATTTTTTTTCTCAATTATGTTTTCTTCTACACTCAAAGCTCCTTTCTACATGTCTTCTAAGGTTAAGTAATCTCTCCCCCTTAACTCATAAGTCATTTCAGCATCAAGGCCTTCGGGATACCTTACCAAGGCCATGCCTTGAGGAGGTTTCATGTGAGGTGGGAGAGCATTGTAAACGCTATTGAACCTAGTGGAGTAATCATGGACACTCTCCCCTTTATTTCTCTTGAGGCTGCTATACTCTGCTAGTATTTGGAGAGGGTTCTTTTTGAGTTCCTATTTGTTGATAAATGTTTGATGCAAGGCAGGGAGATCATTTATGATGTTAGGAGGTAAGTTATTAAACCATTTATTTACATCTCCTCCTAAACTTTAGGCGAAGATCCTCATCTTCACAGTTTCTTCTTCTATCTCCATGTAATCGAATGCATCTTCCATCCTATCTACATGATGTTGAGTTGTTGTAGACTCTTTTCCAGTGAAGTGAGGGATTTTGGATTGGTAATCATTTGGTAAGGGAAGTAGAGGTTGTAGTAACACTAATGGGGCATACCATGCTGCCATGGCTAGAAATAAGGGTGGATTTAAAAGAGGCGGATTTACAAGAGTAAAAGTGGGTTGAACAGGAGTGTTTTGCACAGTGGTAGTATAGATTCGAGTGGAGGAAACACTTGGGCCAGAAAACTGATTTTGAGCAGATTTTTTATGGAAAAGGCTAAAGTGATGAAGAAGCTGGGAATCAGGAGGAGTGGAAGCTGAAGCTTCTCTACTAAAGATCTATTTCAAATCTGCAAAGTTAATATCAGTCTTGTTTAAATTACCTTGAGATCTGGTTCTAAAGATGTTCTTTGTATGATGTAAATCAAAGTGTGAATCCTCCAAGACAATAAGGTTTTCAGGGACGAAACTTGTTCTTAAGAGGCTCCTATTAGTAGCTGATTTTCCAGAGTTAAAAGTCTGCCACAAAATTCTTTCTGGATTGTCAACTATTAAAGGAGGATTTGGCTCTGGATGGGATCTAGTGTTGATCCTATGTGAAGCCAGACTGTTTTTTAAAAAATAAGAGAGGTTGAGGTTTTAGGGACTGTTTTTGTAATTTTTTACCTCTCACGATGTCGTATCTAGTATGGGACTAGGCTCCTAAACTTCTTCAAGGCTAGTTAAGATAGTCCTAAAGAGACCTGGAGACCTAGATGAGTAATATTCCTACTGGGGCTAGTGGAGTCGCCAGGTGGAAAATTTTTAGCTTTTATGAAGATAAAATATTGGATGGTTCCACCACCATGTTTATTATGAAGCCAAACTGAAATGTTTTTGGGTTTTTCTGAGTTATTATGGTCTTATAGGTTGTGAGAGTGTCCTAAATTTGACTTAACACTTAGCTAGGTTGTCAAAACATACAGAGTTCACTCTTATGGCTTGGTAACTGAATTCTTCAAGGTTTGATAAGGTTCTATGAGAATCCTAAGGGTTTTTTAGTGTGTCACTGATTCAAAAAGTCCTATCATGATTACCGTTATGCTTGGTAGTGCTTGAAGAAGGTTACTTATGTTATACTAGACAGTGAGTGTTCTGTTTTGAAAATTTTACTCAAAGTCCCACCGTGATCGCCATTATGTTGGTGTCCCGTGTTATGATAGTTTGGAAAATCAAAAGACAAGGCAACATCAGAACCAATATTTAGAGTTCCAGGATCTAGTCCTCCTGTTCTCAGAGAGGGATCTCTCAAATGTTTGTTTGCAAAGGTTTATCTTGTGTGCTTAGAGTATGGATTTTATACTAGTTATTAAGTGCAGGTGTTTGTTTGTTTGGTTGGATTGATACAATAGAATATGAAAGATCTAGGAAAGGTAGGTAGAAAGAGGAAGTAGTAGCTTCATTGGGCAATGGAGTCAAAAAGAGGTCATGACAAACTTATCAATGGATATGGGATATCAAAGGGAAAATCTAACTTGGCCACAAGATCCTTTGGTTTTTGGAATGAGATGGACATCAATGATTTGGAAAGAGACGTTTAATTCTCAACAAAGGGAATTTGAAAACACAATTTGAACAATAAAGAGATTTTTGATAGACAGGGCTAACCATGAATTCTACAAATCACATCTTTAAGCAAACAATGATTTCAAAATAAATTTTAAAATGAAATCTAAGATTCGGGGAACACCCTATTTCCTCAAAGATTTTATTTCAAATGACTTAGAAAACATAAAATATTTACTGATAATTGCAGTCATAGAAGAGGGAACACCTAACACATATATGACTACAACTATAAAGACCTTTAAGACAACTGTCTAAGCAAGGAAAAAGGGAAAGATCATAACAGACCCCCTTGACTCACTGTAAACAAGAAACCTCAAAGGGAGACTTCAATAATAGTTTTTAAGTGGCAGCAGGCAAGCACGGAAACCATAAATCATGCTAAAACCAACTATTCAAACTATTAAGGAAATAAACAAGCATGAAGACTAAAGAGAGAGATTAAAGACTCTAAAATACTTCAGCAGAAGAAAACATAAAACAGTGAAGGATGAACAGGTCTAAGGTGCTTCCAGGAGTCATTTCTTAGCTTAAAACTTTCAACCTACTGTAGTAAGAAGTTATGGAAAATAATGAAAACAGGAGAAAACATTAAACAGTTTAGAATACTTCACCAATAGCCAAGCTCATGGATCCAATGATAGAGCCTTCTCAGTAACAAGCATGCAACAACATCATCAGGGCTTCCAAGACTTCAATTTGTTCTTCAACTTCAACAGAGTATGTATTATTTCAGAGAGTTTCAATAATACAACTAGTGATCAACCAACCCTCTTCTCTTCTTCTGCAGTAGTATTTATAGAAGAAAGAGGAGGTGGACTCTGATAAAATATCTCTAAAGATAATTAATACAGACTTAAATGGCTTCTTGGCCTTTGGGGGCTCAATGAAGAAGCTTACATAGGTGTCCTCTGTATTAAATCATTTATATTAACTATTAGGCTTGATGGAAAGAATTTTTTGACTTCAAGATTCCTCGTTATCCTTGTAATAACTTTTTCTGACAGTTTACAATAAGTTCCTCTGGTTGACATAACTGTTCAGTTGCATGGATGCAAAATACCTCCTGGTCTGGTAATAAATTTGACCTTCTTTTGATTGCTTTGAGGCTGTAGGTGGCTCTGCAGTGGTTGGGGGATTTAATTAGCCCCTGAGGTGGCAGTGAATGCTTTATGTCTGATAAAACACTCATGATTTTCTTTAAACTGTGTTTTAATGGGAAAAATTAGGCTTTTGATAATCCATCTTAGCCGTAATCCCCATAGATCTGTCTTCAATCTTCTATCCTGATATATTTTGTCTTCGTCACTGATACTCTTTGACTGTGCTTGATTTACTGTGTTTTTCTAGTATGCAGGGCTGCGCAGGGGTGATATGGCATCAATGCTTCATGAAACATTGACGAAACATGGATTTTTAAACTCTGCGCATGATTTCCTTTGATGAATCGAAGGCAGGACAATCGTCACCCTCCGCCGTTAAATTTTCTTCGGTCATAGTGAAAAAACCATTAAACCCTGCAAAATATAAAAAACTATTATAAAATCCTGCATGTATAGGTTAACTGCTTCAGAAGGCACGTGGAGGGAGCGTGGTCGTTGGATGGAATCATCCAGCGATTGAGATTGATTAGTGGGGTCAAAGGGAAACGAAGGAGGAAACTAAATCAGAGCCGTCGATCGCGCAGAGATCGACGGTTGGGATCGAGGGTGACTGAACAACGTGACAGGGTTACGTTATTTAGAAAAAATAATAAAAAACAGAAAAAAGGTTTAAAACCTTAGTTTTGGACATGTTAGTGCTCAAATCTACCTCAGGCGGAAGGAGGCAAAACTCAAGGCAACATCAAACCAAGCTCAGCCTCGTAGCTAGCCCTACGAGGACAGGAGAGGGCTCTCTCCGTCAATCTCAGTGAAAGATGTCCAATAGGATCTGAGATGACCTAAATGAAACACTGCTAATGATTTTAGGCTAGTAAATTGATAGAAAAGGGTTTTTAATAAATGATGGGGTTTTCTGGGAAGCATGGGATTAAGAACAGCATGAGCAGAGTTTCAATCAAAGGCGCAGATTATTCTATAAGGCGAGATAGGAGTGAAGTTTAACAATTAAATTGAAATTAAGTGAGGTGAAAGACTGTTTAAGATAGCTGAAAAGGGCATTGAGCAATGAATCCTTTACAGACAGAAGAAAATTACACAAATACTGAAAGCTCCTTCAAGGCAGAGCAAATAAATTGAATTCTGCCTATCTTACTGCAAAAGCATCCAGTGAACTGATCATGAATGAAACAAAAAAAAACATTACGAGATTACATATGAAACAATAGAAGAAACATAAGCTAAACTTCAAACCACAAGAATCTTATAAATCAGAGCTGACCATTTAATTACTCCTCTGTCAAACTGTACAATAGAGCTCTCTGTTTTTCTCCACGCACCTCTCAGAACTCTCCCCCGTTCAACTCTACACTGGCTGTAGCGCTCAAGTGGGTCGCACGCAACCCAAACTCTGTCAACACTTCTGCAATTTGTCTTCGGCCTCCAGAAACATGATTTCGGCTTCTACCTTGGCGAATTTCTTGCAAATGATTATGTTTTCCATGTTTATATATGAAGGAAATATCTCATGCAATCAGATTTGATTTCAAATTTATTTGACAACCCACTTTCATAATGTTTCTGCACTTTGTCATTTGGTCTCTTATTACAATGTTTCTCTTTGGCTTTTTTGGATTTTGAGCTGAAAATGCTTGTTGTCTTTTGCAGGGATGGAAGCTGCTGAAACTGAAACAAGATTGAGGAGCTGTAGAATTTGAAACATTTTGACGAATCACATCTTCTAAAAAAAAACACATTTAATGATTTCTTCTTCAAAACAGGGTTTTGAAGAAGAATCAATATCACATTATTGATGATGACATCCCTGAAAACTTACTGAACCTTCCTCTAGTCTGCAAACAAAACCCTGAGCTCAAGAATTAAAATGACTCTTTTCTGGACCAGAGTAACATCAGTGACTGCAAATGACAAGAGATGAACCTTGGTGAATTTGACTGCAGTGGGCTGACAAGACGGAGTCTAACAGGACAAAAATGGTTGAAAATCATGTTCGGGGTTCGGGACAAACATGGGCCATCGGATGAGATCGGCCCACGCGATCAATGGCGGAGAACAGGTGCCAATAAACCTTATAACACGCGCCTAGACATCAAAACTTTAATAAAAATTTGCTGCATAAAGCTCCTGGGTCCGTATTGGGTGACTGGGCAGAGAAAACAGAGTGATTGAGTTTGGGCCGTCGATCTGCAGATCAGATCGACGGCGGAGACACTTTAACGAAAACACGTCGTACTTGGTTATTTCGCGAGCATATTCGGGGAGTGACCACCGTCCGATGAGCGGCCTCAGATCGAACGGTGGACGTCAATATCTCGCCCACTCCATCACCGATATTTAACGCGTGATGAATGATGGTTTTTGAAAATGGGCCCAAGACATGTGTTGGCCGGCGTATGGAATCGCTACGAAATGGAAAAAACCGCCCCCCTCTCAAAAGCAATGCGATGAATTCTGCCCAGTTTTGCAATGGTAAGTGGCTGGCGTGGACCACCGGGGCGATGGATTGCGTGCCGTCGATCTGTAGATCAGATCGACGGTGGAGAGCGACTAGAAATTTGCATCGGCGGAAAACTTTTAAAATATAATAAAAAACCAAAATATTTTTTTGAACGAAGGTTTATACTTTGGGGTGGAAAATTTATTTACAATATGACTCAGTGCCTGTCTGCGGGGCCGTAGGTTATATGGAAACCATGTGACCAGGGGTTTAGAATGGAGGGCTAATTGGCATCGGGTGATGCGATAAGCGCTTGGAGGGCCAACGCCTGGTTTTGGCACCAGGGCGTATGGAAGGGAGGGTTAAAGATTTAGCCCAAGAGGGCTTAAGTCTATAACATAAAGAAAAATGTATTTTTTATGGATTTTAAATGGTTTTCAAAGGAATTTGAAGGTTTTGATAAGGCAAGAAAGGGTCTTAAAACCTTATCAAAGGGATTTTGATGAAGGGGAAAGGGGAACAACATGAAAATGAGGGATTTCATGGGAAAAGAAAAAGCAAAGATGAGGTTAGTTTTGAAAGAAGAGGGAAAAGGAAATTGGTGCTTGCAGCAGTTTTTCTTCATGTAATGAGAACAAAATTTCTAAGTTGAAAAGGGGAAAAGCCGTGACGATTATCCAAAGGATAGGATATTATCAAAAGAATTTAAGCACCAACAATTTTAGCAATGAAATTGTTTCTTGAAGGCTATCCAAAATCATTTAGCCACCACTTGATACAACATAATTTATGGGTGGCTAACAGGCACAACCCTAAAACACTTCATTGGTTTAGCCCTTTTCACATTTAGAATCTTCTTCTAGAACTGCACTGTCCCTCAAGGAGGTTCAATGCATCTAGACTGCATTGTTGACTTGGTCAAAGGTGACCCATTCTTGTGATTTAAACCCATTCACACCTACAAGATGTAATTTACATAGCTCAGATATGTCTCTGTTTACATAGGCATTGATTTATTCTTATTTTTCAGGAGTTTTACATGTCCTCCTTTACAATTTATTCATCAATCATGAAATGAAAAATTAAACAAGGAAAAATTAATATTCCAATTAGCTGCAACTAATTTAGGAATATTATAGTCTCCCCCTACCACATGTTTCTTGTCCTCAAGAAACTGCAAGGGTGCTGCAAAATCTCCCCTTCTTCTCTTGTGGCCTCCTCATCCAATAGTCTCCCTAATTGCTCTAAACTTTCTACAATAGTACTGTCCTCCAATGGTCCCTCCTCAATGTGCAAATTGGCCCTTGGTGAATAAACCCAATGGCTCTCATCATGAAAGAAAGGAAGGTTGTTATGGGAACCTTCTTGCTGATCCATGGCCTTCTCAAGATAGAAGTGATGACAATCATGGGGAATTTCATGATTCATAAGAGACTCCCATCTCCATGTTATCATCCAAATGAAGTGGATCATAACATGTGAGAGGCATGTTCTCAACAAAAATATGGCTCACTCTACAAAGAGACAAGTGATCTATCATAGTGGCCATAAAAAATCTCATGCTCCCATGGAAGCATGCAATGCAAAAAGAATGGGGAAATCCTTCCCCCAAGGACACATCCAACAAGTGTGGCTCTCCTCCAACCATGCCCCCAACAAAGATAAGGACATATTCAACTTGTGGGTTCATAATTAGAATCATTCTAGTTGCCATGTATGATAAATGAGAAGGAAGATGCTCCCTCATGTGAAACCAGTGCAATTTTATCCTTAACTACCATAGAATAAGATAATAAAAGTGCCTTCCCCAACACTTATTTTCTGCCTCATGCCTTTGGAATGCTTGGATAATGTACATCATAGTTGGTGTAAAATTTTCACACCATGAAGAATATAATAGTTTTCCCAGATTCTCTAAGGAAGGACCTGCAACAACATAGTTCATGGCCTTGAGTAGCCCATGAATCCCATCATAAGTAGTGCCCCCTTTTGGAGCAATGTTCTGCAAATGAGTGTTAGAAAAAGATACGCATATAGGAGATACGTTATAATGCTCAAAATGACAATCCTCTCTATATTTTTGTTTTACATTAGTGGGGTAACTCATGAATGAGTTCCCTCTCACACTCAATGAGTAAGGAGATGTGAATGATGGCTCCTCCCAAGAGCTATGTTCCTCCTCCTCTACCAAGTAATCCATGCACATATTCATATGAGAGTGCACCTCTTCTTTGAAACCTTCCCATATGAATCCACCCAAGAGTGTATGATATGCTCTAATGAAACCAATGGGTTTGGAAAGAAAGATCTCATAGGTGGCAGCTAGTAGTCTCTCCTTGAGCTTGGAGTCACTGACCAAAAGAATAAGATTATATAAATAGATAACTCCATCAACCACCTTGAACCTTCCATCCTTTACTTCCCCATCAAGAACCCCCCATGTTAAAATTTCCTTGGAGTATTCCATCATGAGTTGGGAATCCCAATAAGGATCCAAGCTGTCCAAGAATGACAACGTTGTGCAAGTCTGAAATGCAACCCCTGTCTTCTCATGGCTCCCATATTTGACATACTTAATATCAAAATCACATGTGGGAGTATCAAAATCTCCTCTTTTCTACCCCATTTGCAGCTGATCTTGCTCAAGACAAGATTGAAGCATATGGAAATGTAATGTTCCTTTTCAGAAATATTATTAATCGAGAAAGTAAATCTATTCCAGAGATAGAATGTGGGGGCATTTACTGGATTTTCCACCTTCATAAATAAGGATGAGCTCCAGAGGCTACTTGGCCCACTAGCAGACTCTATCTATAGAGTGTTGTCAAGGGATAATATCCCCAAGAGGGAAAAACAACAAGATTGGGAATCTCTTAAGATAACCCCAACATTGCAGCTACAATAATAACAAATACATCAAATGGAAATAGCAGAGATACATATACAAATGAAATGCCAGAGAATCCAATGGCCATCATATTAGATCATAGTAGCATAAAATATACAACTTATTGAGGAAATGATCACTCAAGCAAGGCACAACAAGCCTCAAGAAAACTGTACATGCAAATATGAGAAACACTGTCGTATATAGAAAGCCCTAGGCCATGACTGCGTAGTTACACGTAGTTACATGAGGGAATGTTGCATAAATAATGAAAATAAAATGATATGACAATGATACGCTCAAATAAAATGGGGGAGCAATATCTCAACCCCTAAGAATACATACAACAATCCTTTAAGAGGATTGGCTGAAATCTATGAAAAAATGATAAATATACAAAATGCCGGAGTTGCAGTAGCAACTACAAATCAAGAGCTGGAAATGGATGGAGAAGGCTGAAATAGTTGCAACAGATGAAGAATCCTTCTCCAATGAAAATCTGAAGTGAAAGGCTGATCCTTTCACCCGAGACTTCCCCTCCCAGTCCTGTCAATCCCTCACAACAAATCCTCTCTCTGAATAACGTTGTCTACTGAAGGGACTGTGCTAAAAATGATGGAATGTGGTTGGCCTGATGCCAAAGATGGTGGGTTATGATCAAGAACCACCTTTTCTGATCTCCCAAGGGATGGAACCTCTCTCCTCTGGAAACTAGCTCCAGATGGTGTGTGGAAACCTCCCCAGCAACACCCAGCAACACTGCACAATGTTTGCTATAGAAACTACGCTGATGTTGATGGTTGAAGCTATGGCCTGAATGAAAGAATATGGGGAATGGAGTGCAATCATTCAAGAGCTCCTCAAGAAGGAGAGGAAATCCTAAACAGGTCTCCCTCGTGCCCGAAGGCACTACAACTCTGCTGAACAACAAGAGGCAACAACAAGTCTTCAAGACTCCAAAATGTAAAATCATCAACTCCCCTTGCAATGGCTGCCTTGCTCCTCTTTTAAACAAGTGAGCCCTCCCTCCATGGACCCTACCTTGAATTAGGGTTTCCTTCCTCTACAAGCTTCGCTCCTTTCTCACTACGTTGTCCCACCTTTGTGCTTTCCAACTCATGCCAGCACAGTTTGACTTGGTCCACCTTGGTCTAGCCTTTATGCAAAAACCTCCTTTCACACATGGAGGTGTGAAATCCAACTCCAAACATGATCCTCTTTCACACTTAGAGGATTTTTATTCTCTAATCATGCAAATAATGGGTCTCCTACCCATTATATTCATCTCCTACATAAAATTAACAAAAATTAATATTCCATAAAAATTTGGAACATTACAGTCCTCCCCTCTCAAAATATTTCTTTCCCTCAAGCAATTGCAAGGATGGACTGAGTTTCTTTCTGCCCTTCCTCCTGTATCATCCTTATGTGATGATATATTCAAGGAAAGGATGCCATACTAGCAATCAAGTATTCAAACTTTCCCTCCAACATATGCAATCTAGCCTTTGGGTGAACATCCCCAAATAGCTATCATGTAGAAACAAATATCCATGAAAGAAAAAAGAGTTGTCTAAGGGCCTCCTTGAGGCATGAGATCTGATATATAATGGGACTTATCATCCCCATATGAATCTCTCATCCCCAAGCCATCAATCATAAAAAAAATAGGCTGCCTCCCAACAAGGTAACTCATGGAAAATCTCCCTCCACCTTGAGCTCCAGAAATGAAGGTGGGCTGAAATCTGATCATGGAAAGCTTTATAGCCTACCCCTTTCTGTCCTCCTCTACACTTATGATAGGTGCAGAGTATGTATTGATCATGGGCTGCAAATGTATTGCCCTCAAATGGAAAAATGAAGAGTAATTCCCCAAGGATCTCTCCTCCATCAATGATAATCTGGCTGGCCCAAGACATGTAATCTATGATGAATATGACAAGATCACCATAGAATTCCCCATGAAATTTTTGCTGTAGGTTATAACATGTGTAGAAAAATGCAAACAATGCCTCATAGGGTCACAATGCAACCTAATCCACTGCAGCTACAGAAAATAACATGGCAAGTATTGCACAACAAATATGACATCTACTACTAAATAGTAAATAGATGAGTGAATCAGAAAAATAAGATCAAATACCTGCCCATTTACATACAATGGATGGATAAAATTACCAAGCCCATGGCTCACCCCACAAGTAAGCAAATATGTGGCTGTAGCCATGCCTCCTCTCATGTTCCTCTTAGAACATGTACTGCAGAAAATATGGGAATCCTTCCTCATCAAGGACACATTCATCCCATGTGTCTCTCCTCTGATCATGTCCTCCATTGAGATAACAACAATATCAGCCAAGGAGACCATACTCAAAAATAAAATGAGGTAAGTACTGAAGGTTTCATGTTGTGCAAAGATGTACCAACAGTCTCCCAAGTGGTCATAACACAGTTTCCCAAACTGCTGCTTTGAGAAATGATATGGCAAGTTGTTTTTCAGCTCATGAATAACAATGCATGTTCTTACATCTGATAATGCATGTTAAGTGGTTGAATATAAATTATGAACATACATGGAAGGTAACACTTTCCCAAGGCCATAATAAAGATGGCTGTCTCCATCACATGGTTTGGCCCAACTTTTCTCATGGAGCAACATGAAAAATCTGCGCCTAGGAGGGCCCATGCATTGAAACAGAATGATAAGAGTATGTAAATCAGAAAATTTAGGCATAAGAATCTTACCATAGGCTGCAAGTAAGGTAATATATGGATCCTTGGATGTAACTCTACTCCCAAATGCCAGCGCTGTGAGCTCATACCAAAGCGCTCTTGCCCATGCCAATCTTTGTTCCTTGACATGATCCTTGTCAAGAACAACTCTGGTGATGCTGCTGCAAATATGAAGCTTCTCCCAAGAGGGAAGTGACTCCCAATCAATCCCAACTAAGGAGTGATCCCCTTGCACTATGAGAGTTCCCTCCTCTACTCCTGCTACACCATCAATCATATGAGAGAAAATTTTCTTGTGCTCTCTCCCATAAATCCCAAGCAATTCAAGTGCTTGCTGCCTCCTCATGTTCACATCATATGACTCATGTGATGAAGGTATCATGACTGATATATAGGTTATATCAGCAATATGTATCCCTTCTCCTTGCTGCCCAATGATGTAAACACCCTGCCACTTCTTCTCTTCTTTGGTACTCCTCCCATGAGGGCTACCATCCTCCCAAACCAATTCTTGCTTTTTTCATTTCATGAGAGTTTGAAATGCAGCTCCTTGGAGACCTCTTAGGAAAGGCCTCTCTCCCATGACTATGTTGGACCTATGAGGATCCAAATGTGATGGAGGTGATTTCTCCTCTTCACCCATGTTCAACAGCGCTGCTAATCCCTTCAATGGTGTAACATCTGTCTCTTCCTCTGTTTCACAATTTGTTTCATGATTCTCCATGGAGGTGTCATGGTTTACTTCATCCTCCAAAAGTTCACACTACCACCTTAAAGGCTGAATGCAACTCATCAAAGGTGTGGGAGGATGAGGGTTCATATTCTCTTTGAACCCTTTGCACAGCACAGTGCAATCATGAGGCCCTAAAGTGGCCATGTGATTTGATCCTTGGACCTCTTCATATGAAATTCCACCATCCTTAAGATTAATTGCTGAAGTAAAATGTGGAACTTTGCTCATACCTTGGTGGGTCTTGGGATGACTTTGTGTGGCTGAAAAGGCTTCTCCCTCCCATGCAATGGTTGCCCCATCTATGGATGTTGAAGGCTGCTCCTCCAAGTGTAGCGCTGTAATATCCACTGCTTCTCTTTCTACTACTGGATGCAGCAATACAAATGCCTCCAGCTTCTTCACCCAAGCTCTAGTTGAAGTAACCCCATAAAATGTAGACAATAGAAGCCTATTGCCTCTGATTATCCTCTTCCATAGGGCCTTCTCTCCTCCATCTGCTGAATAGACTGTGGGAATGCTATAGCTCCCCTTAATGCTACAGAATGGGGTTCATAGTCACAGAGGTACTTGCTTACGATCTGAAACTCCAAGAATCTCCCATGCTAGTCTTCAAGAGAATAGGAAGTGCAAGGACCTTCCTCTTCTCCCCTTTTCTCCTCCTCCTCCTCAAGGAGGCTCTTCTTTATTCCAAAAATAGATGAGATCATGCTCATCTTCTTCATTATTCTCCTCTAATATCGAACTCATAGGCTATGCCAAGTTCGATGCTTCGATAACACTATAATGTTCCTTTTCAGAAATATTATCAATTGACAAAGAAAATATATTCCAGAGATAGACTGTAGGGGAATTTACTATATTTGTCACATTCATAAATAAGGATGAGATCCAGAGGCTACATGGCCCACTAGCAGACTTTGTCTATAGAGTGTTGTCAAGGGATAATATCCCCAAGAGGGAAAAAAAACAAGATTGGGAATCTCTTAAGATAACCCCAGCATTGCAGCTACAACAATAACAAATACATCAAATGGAAATAGAAGAGATACATATACACATGAAATGTCACAGAATCCAATGGCCATCATATTATATCATAGCAGCATAAAATATACAACTTCTTGAGGAAATGATCACTCAAGCAAGGCACAACAAGCCTCAAGAAAACTGTACATGCAAATATGAGAAACACTGCTGTATATAGCAAGCCCTAGGCCATGACCGTGCAGTTACATGAGGGACTGCTACATAAATAATGAAAATACAATGATATGAAAATGATAGGCTCAAATAAAATGGGGGAGCAAGATCTCAACCCCTAAAAATACAATACAACAATCCTTTAAGAGGATTGGTTGAAATCTATGCAAAAAGATAAATATACAAAATGCTGGAGTTGCAGTAGCAGCTACAACTCAAGAGCTAGAAATGGATGGAGAAGGCTGAAATAGTTGCAACAGATGAAGAACCCTTCTCCAATGAAAATCTGAAGTGAAAAACTGATCCTTTCACCCAAGACTTCCCTTCCCAGTGACTGTCAATCCCTCACAGCAAATCCTCTCTCTGAATAACATTGTCTACTAAAGGGACTGCGCTACAAATGATGGAATGTGGTTGGCCTGATGCAAAATATGGTGGGATATACTCAATAACCACCTTTTCTGATATCCCAAGGGATGGAACCTCCCTCCTCTGGAAACTATCTCCGGATGGTGTGTGGAAACCTCCCCAGCAACACCCAACAACACTGCACAATGTCTACTACATAAACTGCGCTGATATAGATGGCTGAAGCAAAGGCCTAGATGCCAGAATATGGGGAATGGAGTGAAATCATTCAAGAGCTCCTCAAGAAGGAGAGGAAATCCTAAATAGGACTCCCTCGTGCCTGAAGGCACTGCAACTTTGCTGAACAACAAGAGGCAAAAACAAGTCTTCAAGACTCCAAAATTTAAAATCATCAACTCCCCTTGCAATGGCTGCCTTGCTCCTCTTTTAAACAAGTGAGCCCTCCCTCCATGGACGCTAAATTTAATTAGGGTTTCCTTCCTATAGAATCTTCCCTCCTTCCTCACTACGTTGTCCCACCTTTGTGCTTTCCAACTCATGCCAACGCAGTTTGACTTGGTCCACCTTGGTCTAGCCTTTATGCAAAAACCTCCTTTCACACATGGAGGTGTGAAATACAACTCCAAACATGATCCTCTTTCAAACTTAGAGGATTTTTATTCTCTAATCATGCAAAGAATGGGTCTCCTACCCATTTTATTCATCTCCTACATAAAATTAACAAAAATTAATATTCCATAAAAATTTGGAACATTACAGGAAATCAACTTCCCCTCGGAAAGTCCTTGTCTTCCAAAGCTTCCTCGTTTTGGCCCAAGTGTACAAGAGGGTTAGCATCCCCTTGCCATGTTCAGAAATATTCTTTGTGAATGAAGAGATCATGAGCTACCCCAAATATATGGAGTTTCCACGTGTCATGCTAATGCCACCATAGATCTCTGATTTCTCCTCTCCCAGCGCAGATATCTGAATGGGAGTTTGCAATGCCCCTTTTAGGAAATTTCTCATCTCTCTTTTGAATTCATGAGAGATTCTATGCACTGTGCTAGCTTCTCCCAAGGCTCCCTCCTTATCCAAGTATGAATATGCTGCCCATAGTTGAGAGAACACTTTAGATTTCCTCCTATCAAGAGGTGCTCTTGGAAAAGTACCTCCTTGCAAAGAGGTGTCAAGGCGTAGAGTAGAATGTGGATGTAGGTAGATAGATTTTCCCCTACCTTTAATGCATAAGTCCTCTAGCCTCCTTTGTGCTTCCAAGCTTTGAAGCAGAGAAGGGTTCATGTTCTTCTCCTTATGATGCCCTTCCTCCTCTTCTCCTTCTTCTATCTCCAAGGTCTCATCATTTGGAAATAATGGTACATGCTGCTCATGTGCTATGCCAAGAGCTATATGTGTGAGACCTTGTGGAACTCCTTGTAAGAGTGCAAGAGTTTCTTCTCTTGGAGCAAGTGCTCCAAATGTATCTTAATGAGGTGCTTGAGGTGCTTTTTTTGTGACTGCGTTATGATCTCCTGTCTTCTCCTCCTTTTCAATAACTGAAATTGTCTCTTCACCAATAAGAGACCTTAGATCTTGGTCATTTATTGAAGGAGAAACCTTCATGCTTTCCTCTTGAGAAGAGGACCCTTAACTCAATGGAGATATTTCCCTTGGTAAGGCATCAAACAAACTTACACCCTCTTCCATGGTCTTCAGAAATGGATTTGGATTCATAGACACTTCCAAATCATTCAAAAGCTTCATCTGATGTGGTTTGATAGTGTCAATAGAAGATGTTACATATGGAGCTTCATCAAACCTTTCTATCAACCTTGCAATAAACCTTGCATAAGTAGGTGTATTGGAATTCTTCAAGGAAAAAGACTCAAAAACCCAACAAGCATATGATTTACCTTCAAAATGCAGTGCTGCTACTTTGATGGCTTCAATCTCTGAAACTTGATGTTGTTGCATGAAGTTGTCTAGCTCCTCCACCCAAACCCTGACTGGACATTTAGGTGATCCATCAAAGATAGATAGATAGAATCTACCCTTATCATGCTCCTCCTCCTTTGTGTCTTTTCCCTCCTTGATCTTGCAGAACCCTTGGAAGTTCAAGTCATCTTTGAACTCCTTGGATTGAGCTTCATACTCCTCCAAATACTCTCTAAGAGTCTCCTTTTTGGGCACACCTCCTTTCTTCCTCTTCATGAAGAAATAATAGACAGAACGCTGAAGATTTGGTGATATGGATGAGTGAACATATACATGAGATGAGGATTCAAAATTTTTCTCATGTATAGATCTTGTAGATCTAATCGGAAGATCTTCTTGTTCTTGAAACTTCCTGGGAGTTTCACTGCTTCTTCTCTCTTCTTCTTGTACAACCTCCTTGGAGAGGTTCTTACTGGATCTGAAAAGTGATGAGAGTAGAATCATCTTCTTCATCATTATAGCCTTGCTCCTTTCTCTACAGCACTTTGGCTTGAAGCCACAGGCCGAGCCAAAGATCCTTCTTTGATACCATTGTAATATTCCAGATCTAGGGCAGCTCAGCAAGCCTGCTGAAATAATGCTCTTCTGAGAATTCTGTGCATAGAAATGAGTTTGCAGCTCCTGGATCCCTTAGATCAGATCATCTAATATCTAAATAAAAAAGGAGAGCAAAAACAAATCAGAGTAGGTGGGTTAAACAGATCTCCCACAAACTAGTCTAGCTGAAAATCACCCAAACAGAGGGGTTGCAGCTATATGCAAAGGATTGCTCCAGAAATAACGCAGATCGACTAAAGCACATTAGGAGGCTGATATGAAGGATCCGAAATCAGATATATAACAACAAATCATGTGTTCTTTACAGCTCATACAATATACAAGAGAAAGAATGAGATTATATAGCAAAAATCCTCAGAAATGAGGTGCTACAATCATAGGAAAAGACTGCATAACCATGACAGCGTTATTTTTAGGGCTGAAGTAGCAGTTTATTAATTCTTCATATATAGAGAAGATCTGTACATAAAAATTTATATCTAATACAGATCCGTGTATAAGAAATGCTGATCTATACATTCCCCTTGGGGTCTTGCTCAAAACATGAAGCACCGGAAGTAGATCTGAGATCTAAGAATGAAAATCTGTAGAATGATTCAGAAATTTATGAATAACACAATGGTACAACAGATCAGATCTAAAACAAACATGGATTTGATGGCCAATCCATGGATCACCACAGTGAAAGGAAGAATCCCAACACCAGAGATCTCTCCTCCAAAATGCAGGAAAAACACCCTGCAGCTGTAGATCTGCAAATAATGATGTCTAGGGAGAGAAAAAATGTTGTAGCCTCTGAGAATGATTTGGCCTGATTCCAAGATGTAGATCTGAATTACAATCAGCTAATGAACTCTTCCAGGAGGTTAAAAGACAAACTCACTGAGAGGAGCCACTAGTATAAGCTAGATCTAAGAAGATCTAGTTTCTTCCACTACTGCAACTCACAAGGACAGCTCAACCCTCATAGGAGCAGTGTTGTAGGTGTAAGGTGAATCTTTGCCTAAAAGCTTGATGTTGAAAAGATAACACAAGTCTCCTCCAAGAGCTGCTCAAGGAAGGAGGTGGGATTCCTGAACATGAAGTCCCAACAAGGGACGTCTAAGCAGACAATAGCTTCAGAAAATGATAATCTTCAACAACCCTCTCTTGTTTATCTCCTCCTCCTTTTATAAGATTGGAGTCTTGGCACAACCCTAAACCACTTCATTGGTTTAGCCCTTTTCACATTTAGAATCTCCTTCTAGAACTGCGCTGTCCCTCAAGGAGGTTCAATGCATCTAGACTACGCTGTTGACATGGTCAAAGGTGACCCATTATTGTGATTTAAACCCATTCACACCTGCAAGATGTAATTTACATAGCCCAGATATGTCTATGTTCACATAGGCATTTATTTATTCTTAGTTTTCAGGAGTTTTACATGCCCTCCTTTACAATTCATTCATCAATCATGAAATACAAAAATAAACAAGGAAAAATTAATATTCCAATTAGTTGCAGCTAATTTAGGAATATTACAGTATCCCCCTCCCAGATGTTGCTTGTCCTCAAGAAACTGCAAGGGTGCTGCAAAATCTCCCCTTCTTCTCTTGTGGCCTCCTCATCCAATAGTCTCCCCCATTGCTTTGAACTTTTTGCAATAGTATTGTCCTCCAATGGTCCCTCCTCAATGTGCAAATTGGCCCTTGGTGAATAAACCCAATGGCTCTCATCATGAAAGAAAGGAAGGTTGTTATGGGAACCTTCTTGATGATCCATGGCATTCTCAAGATATAAGTGATGACAATCATGGGGAATTTCATGATTCATAAGAGACTCCCATCTCCATGCTATCATCCAAATGAAGTGGATCACCTCCTAACTTGGCAATCCATAGAAAAACTCCTCCCCAATACATGTGAGAGGCATGTTCTCAACAAACATATGGCTCACTCTACAAAGAGACAAGTGATCTATCATAGTGGCCATAAAAATCTCATGCTCCCATGGAAGCATGCAATGCAAAAAGAATGGGGAACTCCTTACCCCAAGGACACATCCAACAAGTGTGGCTCTCCTCCAACCATGCCCCCAAAAAAGATAAGGACATATTAAGCTTGTGGGATCATAATTAGAATCATGCTAGCTGCCATGCATGATAAATGACAAGGAAGATGCTCCCTCATGTGTAACCAGTGCATTTTTATCCTTAACTGCCATAGAATAGGATATGACAAGTGCCTTCCCCAACACTTGTTTGCTGCCTCATGCATTTGGAATGCTTGGAGAATGTACATCATAGTTGGTGTAAAAGAGTCACACCATGAAGAATATAATAGTTTTCCCAGATTCTCCAAGGAAGGACCTGCATCAACATAGTTCATGGCCTTGAGTAGCCCATGAATCCCATCATAAGTAGTGACATATTTTGGAGCAATGTTTTGCAAATGAGTGTTAGAAAAAGATAAGCATATAGGAGATACATTATAATGCTCAAAAGGACAAGCCTCTCTATATACTTGTTTTACATTAGTGGGGTAACTCATGGATGAGTTCCCTCTCACACTCAATGAGTAAGGAGGTGTGAATGATGGATTCTCCCAAGAGCTATGTTCCTCCTCCTCTACCAAGTAATCCATGCACATCTTCATATGAGAGTGCATCTGTTCTTTGAAACCTTCCCATATGAATCCACCCAAGAGTGTATGATATGATCTAATGAAACCAGTGGGTTTGGAAAGCAAGATCTCATGGGTGGCATCTAGTAGTCTCTCCTTGAGCTTGGAGTCACTAAAAAAAAGAATAAGATTATAGAAATAGATAACTCCATCAACCACCCTGAACCTTCCATCCTTTACTTCCCCATCACGAACCCCCCATGTGAAAAGGTCCTTGGAGTATTCCATCATGAGTTGGGAATCCCAATAAGGATCCAAGCTCCCCAAGAATGACAGCGTTGTGGAAGTCTGAAATGAAACCCCTGTCTTCTCATGGCTCCCATCTTTGACATCCTTAATATCAAAATCACATGTGGGAGTATCAAAATCTCCTCTTTGCTGCCCCATTTGTAGCTAATCTTGCTCAAGAGAAGATTGCAGTATATGGAAATCAACTTCCCCTCGGAAAGTCCTTGTCTTCCAAAACTTCCTCATTTTGGCCCAAGCGTACAAGAGGGTTAGCATCCCCTTGCCATGTTCAGAAATCTTCTTTGTGAATTAAGAGATCATGGGCTTCCCCAAAGATATGGATTTGCCATGTGTCCTCATGCTGATGCCACCATAGATCCCTGATTTCTCCTCTCTCAGTGCAGATATCTGAGTGGGAGTTTGCAACGCCCCTTTCAGGAATCTTCTCATCTCTCTTCTGGATTCATGAGAGATTATCTGCGCCGTGCTAGCTTCTCCCAAGGCTCCCTCCTTAGCCAAGTATGAATATGCTGCCCATAGTTGAGAGAACACTTTATATTTCCTCCTATCAAGAGGTTCTCCTGGCAAAGTACCTCCTTGCAAATAGGTGTCAAGGCATAGAGTAGAATGTGGATGTAGGTAGACAGATTTGCCCCTACCTTTAATGCATAAGTCCTCTTGCCTCCTTTGTGCTTCCAAGCTTTGAAGCAGAGAAGGGTTCATGTTATTCTCCTTGTGATGCCCTTCCTACTCTTCTCCTTCTTCTATCTCCAAGGTCTCATCATTTGGCAATGATGGTACATGTTGCTCATGTGCCATGCCAAGAGCTATATGTGTGAGATCTTGTGGAACTCCTTGCAAGAGTGCAAGAGTTTCTTCTCTTGGAGAAAGTGCTCCAATTGCATCTTCATGAGGTGCTTGAGGTGCTTTTGTTGTGACTGCGTTATGATCTCCTGTCTTCTCCTCCTTTTCAATGACTGAAATTTTCTCTTCATCAATAAGAGACCTTAGATCTTGGTCATTTATTGAAGGAGAAACCTTCATGCTTTCCTCTTGAGAAGAGGACCCTTCAATCAATGGAGATCTTGCCCTTGGCAAGGCATCAAAAAAACTTACGCCCTCTTCCATGGTCTTCAGAAATGGAGTTGGATTCATAGGCCCTTCCAACTCATGCAAAAGCTTCATTTGATGTGGTTTGATAGTGTCAATAGAAGATGTTACATATGGAGCTTCATCAAACCTTTCTATCAACCTTGTAGTAAACCTTGCCTAAGTAGGTGTATTGGCATTATTCAAGGAAAAAGACTTAAAAAACCACCAAGCATATGCTTTACCTTCAAAATGCAGCACTGCTACTTTGATGGCTTCAATCTCTGAAACTTGATGTTGTTGCATGAAGTTGTCTAGCTCCTCCACCCAAACCCTGACTGGACATTTAGGTGATCCATCAAGATAGATAGATATAATCTACCCTTATCATGCTGCTCCTCCTTTGTCTCTTTGCCCTCCTTGATCTTTCAGAACCCTTGGAAGTTCAAGTCATCTTTTGACTCCTTGGATTGAGCTTCATACTCCTCCAAATACTCTCTAAGAGTCTCCTTTTTGGGCACACCTCCTTTGTTCCTCTTCATGAAGAAATCACAGACATAACGCTAAAGCTTTGGTGATATGGTTGAGTGCACATATCCATGAGATGAGAATTCATAATGTTCCTCATGTATGGATCTTGTAGATCTGATCGGAAGATCTTCTTGTTCTTGAAACTTCCTGGGAGTTTCACTGCTTCTTCTCTCTTCTTCTTGTACAACCTCCTTGGAGAGGTTCTTACTGGATCTGAAAAGTGATGAGAGTAGACTCATATTCTTCATCATTCTGGCCTTGCTGCTTGCTATACAGCACTTTGGCTTGAAGCCACAAGCTGAGCCAAATATCTTTCTCTGATACCACTGTAATATTCCAAATCTGGGGCAGCTCAGCAAGCCTGCTGAAATAACGCTCCTCTGAGAATTTTGTGCATAGAAATGAGTTTTCAGCTCTTGGATCCCTTAGATCAGCTCATCTAAGATCTAAATCCAAAAGGAGAGAAAAAACAAATCAGAGAAGGTGGGTTAAACATATCTCCCACAAACTAGTCTAGCTGAAAATCACCCAAAGAGAGGTGTTGCAGCTATATGCAAAGGATTGGTCCAGAAATAACGCAGATCCACTGAAGCACACTAGGAGGCTGATATGAAGGTTCAAAAATTAGATATATAACAACAAATCATATGTTATTTATAGCTCATACAATATACAAGAGAAAGAATGAGATTATACAACAAAAATCCTCAGAAATGAGGTGCTACAAACATAGGAAAAGACTGCATAACCATGACATCGTTATTTTTAGGGCTGAAGTAGTAGTTTATTAATTATTCAGATCTAGAGCAGATCTGTACATAAAAAGTTAGATCTAATACAGATCTGTGTACAAGAAATGCTGATCTATACATTCCTCTTGTGGTCTTGCTCAAAACATGAAGCACCAGAAGTAGATTTGAGATCTAAGAATGCAGATCTGCAGAATGATTCATAAATTTATGAATAATACAATGGTACAACAGATCAAATCTGAAACAAACATGGATTGGATGGCCAATCCATGGATCACCACAGTGAAAGGAAGAATCCCAACACTAGAGATCTCTCCTCCAAAATGCAGGCAAAACACCCTGCAGCTGTAGATCTGTAAATAACATTGTCTAGGGAGAGAAACAACGCTGTAGCCTCTGAGAATGATTTGGCCTGATGCCAAGATGTAGATCTGAAGTACAATCAGCTAATGAAATCTTCCAGGAGGTTAAAAGACACACTCACTGAGAAGAGCCACTAGTATAAGCTAGATCTAAGTAGATCTAGTTTCTTCCACTGCTGCAACTCACAAGGACAGCTCAACCCTCACAGGAGCAGCGCTGTAAGTTTAAGGTGAAGCTTGGCCTAAAAGCCTGATGTGGAAAAGATAGCACAAGTCTCCTCCAAGAGCTGCTCAAGGAAGGAGGTGGGATTCCTGAATAGGAAGTCCCAACAAGGGATGTCTGAGTAGACAATACCTTCAGAAAATGATAATCTTCAACAACCCTCTCTTGTTGATCTCCTCCTCCTTTTATAAGGTTGGAGTCTTGGCACAACCCTAAACCACTTCATTGGTTTAGCCCTTTTCACATTTAGAATCTCCTTCTAGAACTGCGCTGTCCCTCAAGGAGGTTCAATGCATCTAGACTGCACTGTTGACTTGGTCAAAGGTGATCCATCTTTGTGATTTAAACCCATTCACACCTGCAAGATGTAATTTACATAGCCCAGATATGTCTCTGTTCACATAGGCATTGATTTATTCTTAGTTTTCAGGAGTTTTACATGTCCTCCTTTACAATTTATTCATCAATCATGAAATGCAAAAATAAACAAGGTAAAATTAATATTCCAATTAGCTGCAGCTAATTTAGGAATATTACAGCCCTAATGTTCGCTTGGCGCAAATCAAAGGCCATCTCTAGTGTGGTGTTAAACCTCCAATATGATCCAGTGCACAAAACCCAATTCTAATAACATCCTTCAACAAACCATGATTGTCCAGAGCTCTTGATTGAAGTTTTGGTTTCATAATTTTATTTTCTTAGTTAGATGTATGGCAAGTACAACTGGAAAAATATATGTACTAATTTTGTCAAACTTTTTAGATTTTTGTTTAATAACATGTTAGCTAGAACAAAATTCACTTTTAGAGTGTTTTGATGATGGGGCAACAAGATAGTGGCTCTCATTGTTGTCGTAATTGTTTTCTTTATGGCAAACCACGACAATTCACAAGCAAAACTTTGAATTTTGTAAGCAATGTTTATGATTCAATTAAAAAAAAAAAAAACGATGATGTTTTTTTATTTAAAATGTATTTTTAAATGCATAAATAGATTCATTGTTGTAGAAAACTTTGAAACACTCAAACTATACAGATTGTATAACTCAAACTTATAATTTCAACCCATTTATATCAATTTTAGACGAAATTAACCAAAAATATACTAAAACATCCCAACAAAATAATTTAAATTAAAACAATTTAAATATATAAATTATTTATGTATTAAATTAAAATATAATGAATACATTATTTCTATTATTAATTTTTTTTTAATTAATATTATGTCAATTCATATGTTTTATTTTTTTATTAAAACTTTCTTTATACGACAAATACAGTGAGGTAAACAGACTCAACTTCATCCGTATAAGTGTCATTGAGACAACATTCGCACGTGAAATTAACTCAATCAATCAACTTAGAACTTTCCATGAGTCAAAATTAGTTATGAGTTTTTTTTACTTAGTTCAACATGGAACTTTGAAGTGCATGAATCATAGCTTAAGTGATCAACATAGAATTTTAAAGTACATGGGTTAGACTCACTGGTAGACTCTTTGATTTTTGTGATGAGTGGAATTGATTATTAGGGTGGTTTTGTATTTATGTTATATGTAGCCAATTATGTTTATTATTACTATAATTACATCATGCTGATTTTAATGTGGATATGCATAAATTAGTGAATTAAACTAAATACTTTATTATATTTTATATAATAGGTTTATATGTTTTCTTAAATAAATTATAATTATTAGATATACTATGTTGATTTTAACGTGGACACAATAGAGGGATTGAATTAAAGACCTCATAATATTTTACATAACAGGTTTACATGTTTTTCTAAATAAACTATACCTCAAAAACTAAATTGGAAAAATATTTTAATTGAAAAATGGATATAATGATGATTTACAATTATTCATTTTATTTAAAGAAATAGGCTAAAATTTTATTTAAAACACTATATTGTTAAATATGTACACTATGTTGATTTTAATGTGGACACAATAGAGAGATTGAACTAAAGACGTCATAATATTTTACATAACATGTTTACATGCTTTTCTAAATAAACTATACCTCAAAAATTAAACTGGAAAAATATTTTAATTGAAAAATGGATATAATGATGGTTTACAATTATACATTTTATTTAAAGAAATAGACTAAAATTTTATTTAAAACACTATATTGTTAATTTAAATATGAGTTTATTCTTAATAATTAATATTTTTCTATTTATTATATATTTTACAATTATACATTTTATTTAAAGAAATAAGCTAAAACTTTATTAAAAATACTATACTATATTGTTAGTTTAAATATGAGTTTATTTTAATAATTGATATTTTTTCTATTTATTATTTTTAATCGAGTTTAATAATTAAAGATATGTGTTTCCTTTTTAAGAATTAATTTAAATTTAGAACCAAGGGTAAAGCATTTTACATTGAAAACATTATCCTGTAAATAAAATGATGTTATACATAACTTCTGACTCCCTGGGGAACTCACTTGGTAAGCCCATGAAAATGTAAAGTAATACGAGTTCAAGGTCCCATGTTCAAATCCTCGTTTACTTACCCATGGGCCATGTGTTGGGGGGTGGTGTAATTCACCAAGGATATAGTG
This sequence comes from Pinus albicaulis, assembly GCA_034641835.2. Taxonomy (NCBI): domain Eukaryota; kingdom Viridiplantae; phylum Streptophyta; class Pinopsida; order Pinales; family Pinaceae; genus Pinus; species Pinus albicaulis. Next base: position 142,145,484 of record CM076582.1, read on the forward strand.
GTAGCAATGAGAATCGACCCTATGTCAAGTGAGTATGAGATCGACCCAGTTGTCAATTTTCCTAGTAAAAATGAAAAAAAAAGAATAAAAATAATTCTATACATCAATTTAATATCTAACTATATTATTCCCTAGAGGGGGTGATAAGCATCATTGAAGTGTGGGAAGGGACAACTCCTTCGTTGTCACCCCGCTTAGTCAATGGAGGAGGTATGGTTGTCCCACCCATTGCATGACCCACATTCATTACAGGATGATCCACAACAGGCTTAACATCATTACTTATTTAATGAATTCAAGTGGCATGGAGAGAACCCTCTCAACAATAACATGGTGAGGTATAACTTGGGTTAGGTTTATGCCTTTCACTTGAGGAACTTCCCCCACCCAAACCTAGTTTTTGCTCCTGCATTTTTATTTTTGTTCTGCCGAGAGGGGGTAGGACCGGGTCCTCTTGACCTGGCCTCCCCCATTGAGGCTATTATTTTGGCTCTTGCTTGATAAGCAAAATGAAATTCCAGAGATTATGAGCAGGGTGGTTGCTAGGCTGCATTTAAGTACTCTAGAGGGGAGGTTAGTTGCTCTAGGTGTGGAACACACCTGTACTAATTGAGTTGGAAGGGGTATGAGGTCCCTACACCCTCTCTGTCACGATGGCCACACTTAAGGATGCATCAGAACTTAGGTATTTTGAAGACATAATTTTGTTTGCACTAAATTTTATATTTATTGTGGGCTGCATTTAAGTACTCTATAAGGGAGGTTAGTTTCTCTAGGCGTCAAGCACCTCTGTACTAATTAGGTTGGTAGGGGTATCGAGTCCCTATAATCTATCTATCATGCTGGCCACACATAGGGATGCATTGGAACTTAGGTATTTCGAGGACTTGATTCTATTTGCATTGAATTTTATGTTTAGCTTTTTATGCTCTTCCTTAGCTATCACTGCCATGGAGAGATTCCCTCTCTTTTATGTTCTTTGGTTATTATCTCCCTTGTTTTAACTCTATAAAGACCCTCATTGTCCCATATCCTATTCCACACCTTTGGGGAAGCTTCTTGTGCATCCACCCTCTCACAACCACCTTCAACCCTTCCCCCCTCTACCATGCCATGAAAAAGAGCTCGAAACTGTTGTGACTCCTCGAGTAGAGGGGAAGGAAGCACAAAAGCTTGCCTTTGTGCCCATAATGTGGCTTGTCGCTATTAGATCCATACTCCAAAGAACATTCAATAGGAAATTGATCATGCTTCAACATATGAACTTACTGATGCATATGTATTGACATTGGTGGCTGAATGGGTCCTTGAATTAGGTCACACTAAAGAATGCTATAACAAATACCTATGCATCATTGGAATTTACTAGAACATTAAGGCACTTCTCAAAAAGGTTCTTATAGAGTAAATGAGGCTAAAAGAGAAATTTTGCAATAGTTGGATAAGCTTCAAATCAAGCACAAAGGCACGGGCCTCGAACATAGGGATATGGCTCTCAGGATGGCTCAGATTGAATTCATTTTGAATCGTGGAAAATGCCCAAATTTGCTAATAACCCTAGATAAGCCCATTGACATATCCACCTTTTCCTAAAAAACTCTCATGGCCTACAATCTTGCTAGTTTAATTTCCCATCTAAGCAACTATATGTTATCAGTTTACAATTTTGCAAGTCAAAGTTTACTATTTATGCTTGGCATGTTAATGTATATGCTATCAATAGTATAGATGTTAGTAGATTTAACAACAAATTGTTTAAGCAATGCTATTTTTTTGTTTAATTTTGGACAAAAGATCTATTTTTATGCCAGTGGTCTAGTTTCCCCAATGGCAAGCCAAGGTGACAAAAAATTGGTTATCCATGTAATTATTTTAATGAATAATGAAAATTACTTAATTTACCCCATATATGTGTGTGTATATATAAACTTAAATATTACATATAAAAAATTATTATCTCATAAAAAAATTATAGATTAATTTAATATCTAATTATATTATTATCTTAAAATTTTGTTATTATAAAAATGGAAAAATAACCTTTCATACATGCATATCTTGAAATTTCATAATTATTAGTCCTTGCCTCAACCATTGACTATAGCAATATCCATGTGGTCAAATTCCACATTAGTTTGCTAATACCCCTATTAAATTTGACAATTTTCATGTGCATAACCAATGTTTCCAGATTTTATTTTTATTTACAATTTTTCTTAAATTATTAAAATAATTTTATATTTTTTGAAAAATGTATTTTTCATTTTTTGATTGGTCTAGAACACCTTGATGAGACATAATAGCCATGGTGGAGTGTGTTGGAAATATTGAGAGGGGGGTGAATCAATATTTCTTATGAATTAACATTTTAAAAATATTTTCAGAGCATTAGTTGATCTTCAATTATTCTTGATGTTTATCTAGTAACAACAGTAAACAATAGAACACAATAGGCACACAAATTTTAGGTGGAAAACCCCCTCTGGGTAAAAAACCACCGAACGCTTTTATAATAAATTCTTTAATCTTTAGCCCCAACTGCAATGAAAAGTACAACTTCCTAGAATTCTAGAAAACATTCTTCTCCAGCTCCCACTAAAAGGACGCCCCAATGCCTCAGTTTCTTCAGTAGTCAACTGAATGGATGCCCCGACATCCTAGACCAACCTACCACCTTGAAGTGTTCATAGGCTCCAACTTGTAGGTGACTTCGTGCACCAACCTAGCACCTCCCTGCCACCATATAATTATAAAAAAATAAGACAAGTGTGTGGACTCTCATACCAGGGACAATGCTCCACAATACAATATGATTCACAATAATTTTCTTAAGCTAGACCAATCACCCAATCACAATATGAACTGCAACCCAACCATAACATTATAATACGATGAAATTTATACCTCCCAACAATGCCTCTCCAACTCTAGGAAGATTGACTTTTTTACAATTTTACAATGATGATTTTTACAATACTGACTTTTTACACGACCCGATACTTGACTTGACACTGCTTCTTTGAACATTAGCAACTGCTGAGAAATTTTTGTGCTTGCTTCAAGTAATGGTACTTTGGCGTTGCATTTTCCTTCTAGTATGATTATGAGTTTCCCTATTGTGTCCTCCTTCCTGCACATGCATTTATGAACAAGACCGAAACCAATATACAAACAAAATACTTACACTGTCCTGCAAACCATATGTTAGAGAAATATTCAAAATTCAAATGTAAATAAGTTTAACATTTATGAACAAAATCCAATCAAACATACATACAAAATACTTACACTGTATTGCAAAAACACATGTCAAAGATGATATTCAAATTAAAATTCAAACACTAATCATACATACCTTGTTGTATCAGATTTACCCTTGACTGTTGATCTATTTTCCTTACTGCTGTGATCCTTGAATGCATATTTTTTTCTTGCCTTCTAGAAGCTCAATATTGAATATGTTGTATCTCTGTAATTTCATATCTCCAAGGTCTGAAATTTCGTTCTGTGATAGCCCTCTGAGTCCTCTTTCCAACCCCATAGGTCTGATCAACATTAGATGCTTCAAGAAATAGTTATGCCCAATCTCCTATGATGACCTGATTATAGACTGGTTCAGTAGAGCGAACTTGTACGAGGTGCCATGTGTCACTGTTTCAACCTTTGGTCCTAAAAACGATACAAAAAAAAAATACTGTCCTATTTCTGTCACTTGTTATGAAATTTGAATCCAATTCTCAGAGAGAAAGTTATGACGGTTTTCACAAGGTCAAATATTTGACATGAAATTTGGGAGCCTGCAAAAACCCTAACTTCCTCAAATCATATCTCTGAAAATATAGCGAACCAATATCTGAAATTCATACATGAGCTTCATCAAGATTTAACCCAAATAGGTTTTTAGTTTCAGCATTTGAAGCTTCGCATAAAAAAATTTATAGTGAAAATTCCACAATGACCTATTATAAGTAGCAAAATCCTTACATGAGGAGGATATGAGGGTCACAATTTATATAAATGCTTAGGTTGAGAGGGTATTCAACAAGTGAACGTTGGAGGGATTTTAGGAGTTTAAAAAATTATTAATTATTTACAATTCAATGACCACAACCAATGATTAGTGTCATGCCACAACCCCATGGGGTTTTAGCCCACTAACTGGGGTTACTAACTTAAAACACGAATATCTCTCAAACCGTGAAGAATTATGTGGCATGCCATATATCATCGGAAATAGAGTAAGTTGTCAAGTCAAAATTCCTATGCAAGATTGGGGTAGCCCCTGGTGCTAGTTGGATTTACATAATGACAACCATTGATCAACAAAGTGCATTTTTTTTATTTTATTTGTCAGTGTGTGACAAATAGTTTAAAATGAAAAAAAATGCTAATTTTGTAAATGGTCAGTTTGTCAGTGAGTGATATGACTCTGACACTGCCATTAAATGTAGAAATTATAACAACAATATTCAATCTGATCTTATAATATACTAAAACAAGATATCAAATCCTTCTACAATTTTTGGAAACAAAACACAATCACACAATCACATAACAAGTAAGAGAAAGAGACAATTAATCACACAACGCAAGATGTATTTGGGAAAAGAACATTGCCTAAAATCCCTCTATCTGTATATTGTATAAAGTCAATACCATGATGCAATAGAATGCTTTTCTCTCTTAGAGAAGTTCCTGCTCTCTGCCAACTGTCTCACTCTGATCTAGGTAAATTCAGTCAATTACTTAACCAATACTCAACCTCTACTCAGCCATCCTTGCTCACATATTCTTGGAGGAATTTTCGCCCTATTAAATAGGAAATTCCCTTGAATTAATTGTGCAATGCATCCTTGGCCTCCACATGACTCTATAACTGACCTGTACAATTTTATAATTATACAACTGATAGTTGTCATCCCTTTAACCTCAGTCTCAACTGGGCCTTCCTTAGAACTGACATGTAACAACTATTTACAGTGAATTATCAATTAAATGATTGATCACTACTTGTGAATTAAATCATATTTAATTCGATAGACCTATCACTAGCTCATCTCTCAGTTAGAACTAGTTAAACTGTTTTTTACTCAATTAATTGAGTTAACTAATTACAACTCAAAAATAACTGTAACTGGTCCCCCTTAAATCATGAGAAAACTCCACATGCATCCTATCATACCCTCAACTCGAATTTCCTAAGCTAACTCCATCATTCTTACTTAGTTAACTAATACAAGTTGTCATGAGATGAAATTACAATTTCTCTTCCAATTTAATTAAGGGAAATTTAAATCAGAAGCCCCCTTGGGTGCCATTTCAACACTCCTTCTCAACAAGAAAGGGATTATCTGCTACCCCGATCCTGGCTCTATGGAATTAGAATTTGCTTATTGCCAGCACCTTCATCAAGATGTATGCATCCCGCTCCTCTATGTGAATGTACTCTAATAACATAATCTGCCTTTAAACACAACCTCTGAGATGCTGATACCAGATATCAATATGCTTGGACCTGTCATGTAATACTATATTAACCGAGAGTTTGATGTAACTTTGGTTATCACAATGTATCACCGTCGTATCGACTTGTTGACCAAAAAACCAACAAGTATCTTCCTCATCTAGATGGCCTCACATTTTGCCTGACTGGCTGCCATGTACTCTGCCTTTGCTGAACTGAGGGAAACTGATCTCTGTTTCCTGCTGTACCAAGAAATTGTTATTGATCCTATGCTAAAGATGACTCCTTATGTGCTCTTTCTGTCGGATGGAATCCTTGCCCAATCTTCATCGGTGAATCCTTGAAGCTTCACTCCCTCTGTCTGTCTAGCTTCATATGAATTGACACAATATTAATTTTTTTAATTAATTGGCATGGAGAGAACCCTCTCAACAATAAAATGGTGAGGTATAACTTGGGTTAGGTTTATGCCTTTCACTTGAGGAAATTCCCCCACCCAAACCTAGTTTTTGCTTCTGCATTTTTATTTTTGTTTTGCCGAGAGGGGGTAGGACCGAGTCCTCTTGACCTAGCCTCCCCCATTGAGGCTATTATTTTGGCTCTTGCTTGATAAGCAAAATGAAATTCCAGAGATTATGAGCAGGGTGGTTGCTAGGCTGCATTTAAGTACTCTAGAGGGGAGGTTAGTTGCTCTAAGTGTGGAACACAACTGTACTAATTGAGTTGGAAGGGGTACGTGGTCCCTACACCCTCTCTGTCATGATGGCCACACTTAAGGATGCATCAGAACTTAGGCATTTCAAGGACATAATTTTGTTTGCACTAAATTTTATATTTATTGTGGGCTGCATTTAGTACTCTATAAGGGAGGTTAGTTTCTCTAGGCGTTGAGAACCTCTGTACTAATTAGGTTGGTAGGGGTATCGAGTCCCTATAATCTATCTATCATGATGGCCACACATAGGGATGCATTGGAACTTACGTATTTCGAGGACCTGATTCTATTTGCATTGAATTTTATGTTTAGATTTTTCTGCTCTTCCTTAGCTATCACTGTCATGGAGAGATTCCCTCTCTTTTATGTTCTTTGGTTATTATCTCCCTTGTTTTAACTCTATAAAGACCCTCATTGTCCAATATCCCATTCCACACCTTCGGGGAAGCTTCTTGTGCATCCACCCTCTCACAACCACCTTCAACCCTTCCCCCCTCTACCATGCCACAACAAAGAGCTCGAAACTGTTGTGACTCCTCGAGTAGAGAGGAAGGAAGCACAAAAGCTTGCCTTTGTGCCCATAATGTGGCTCGTCGCTATTAGATCCATACTCCAAAGAACATTCAATAGGAAATTGATCATGCTTCAACATATGAACTTACTGATGCATATGTATTGACATTGGTGGCTGAATGGGTCCTTGAATTAGGTCACACTAAAGAATGCTAAAACAAATACCTATGCACCATTGGAATTTGCTGGAACATTAAGGCACTTCTCAACAAGGTTCTTATAGAGTAAATGAGGCTAAAAGAGAAATTTTGCAATAGTTGGATAAGCTTCAAATCAAGCACAAAGGCACGGGCCTCGAACATAGGGTTATGGCTCTCAGGATTGCTCAGATTGAATTCATTTTGAATCGTGGAAAATGTCCAACTTTGCTAATAACCCTAGATAAGCCCATTGACATATATACCTTTTCCTAGAAAACTCTCATGGCCTACAATCTTGCTAGTTTAATTTCCCATCTAAGAAACTATATGTTATCAGTTTACAATTTTGCAAGTCAAAGTTTACTATTTATGCTTGGCATGTTAATGTATATGCTATCAATAGTATAGATGTTAGTAGATTTAACAAAAAATTGTTTAAGCAATGCTCATTTTTTGTTTAATTTTGGACAAAAGATCTATTTTTATGCCAGTGGTCTAGTTTCCCCAATGGCAAGCCAAGGCGACAAAAAATTGGTTATCCATGTAATTATTTTAATGAATAATGAAAATTGCTTAATTTACCCCATATATGTGTGTGTATTTATAAACTTAAATATTACATATAAAAAATTATCATCTCATAAAAAAATTATAGATTAATTTAATATCTAATTATATTATTATCTTAAAATTTTGTTATTATAAAAATGGAAAAATAACCTTTCATACATGCATATCTTGAAATTTCATAATTATTAGTCCCTGCCTCAACCATTGACTATAGCAATATCCACATGGTCAAATTCCACATTAGTTTGCTAATACCCCTATTAAATTTGACAATTTTCATGTGCATAACCAATGTTTCCAAATTTTATTTTTATTTACAATTTTCTTAAATTATTAAAATAATTTAATATTTTTTGAAAAATGTATTTTTCATTTTTTGATTGGTCTAGAACATCTTGATGAGACATAATAGCCATGGTGGAGTGTGTTGGAAATATTGAGAGGGGGGTGAATCAATATTTCTTATGAATTAACATTTTAAAAATATTTCCAGAGCATTAGTTGATCTTCAATTATTCTTGATGTTTATCCAGTAACAACAGTAAACAATAGAACACAATAGGCACACAAATTTTAGGTGGAAAACCCCCTCTGGGTAAAAAACCACTGAACGCTTTTATAATAAATTCTTTAATCTTCAGCCCCAACTGCAATGAAAGGTACAACTTCCTAGAATTCTAGAAAACATTCTTCTCCAGCTCCCACTGAAAGGACGCCTCAACGCCTCAGTTTCTTCAGTAGTCAACTGAATGGATGCCCCGAAATCCTAGACCAACCTACCACCTTGAAGTATTCACAAGCTCCAACTTGTAGGTGACTTCGTGCACCAACCTAGCACCTCCCTGACACCCTATAATGATAAAAAATAAGACAAGTGTGTGGACTCTCATACCAGGGACAATGCTCCACGATACAATATGATTCACAATAATTATCTTAAACTAGACCAATCACCCAATCACACTATGAACTGCAACCCAACCATAACATTATCCAACGATGACATTTATACCTCCCAACAATGCCTCTCCAACTCTAGGAACATTGACTCTTTTACAATTTTACAATGATGATTTTTACAATACTGACTTTTTACACGACCTGATACTTGACTTGACACTGCTTCTTTGAACATTAGCAACTGCTGAGAAATTTTTGTGCTTGCTTCAAGTAATGGTACTTTGGTGTTGCATTGTCCTTCTAGTATGTGTATGAGTTTCCCTATTGTGTCCTCCTTCCTGCACATCCATTTATGAACAAGACCGAAACTAATATACAAACAAAATACTTACACTGTCCTGCAAACCATATGTTAGAGAAATATTCAAAATTCAAATGTAAATACGTTTAACATTTATGAACAAAACCCAATCAAACATACATACAAAATACATACACTTTATTGAAAAAACACATGTCAGAGATGATATTCAAATTAAAATTCAAACACTAATCATACATACCTTGTTGTATCAGATTTACCCTTGACTGTTGATCTATTGTCCTTATTGCTGTGGTCCTTGAATGCATATTTTTTTTCTTGCCTTCTAGAAGCTCAATATTGAATATGTTGTATCTCTGTAATTTCATATCTCCAAGGTCTGAAATTTCGTTCTGTGATAGCCCTCTGAGTCCTCTTTTCAACCCCATAGGTATGATCAACATTGGATGCTTCAAGAAATAGTTATGCCCAATCTCCTACGATGACCTGATTATAGACGGGTTCAGTAGAGCGAACTTGTACAAAGTACCATGTGTCACTGTTTCAACCTTTGGTCCTAAAAATGATACAAAACAAACTAAATACTGTCCTATTTCTGTCACTTTTTACGAAATTTGAATCCAATTCTCAGAGAGAAAGTTATGACGGTTTTCACAAGGTCACATATTTGACATGAAATTCGGGAGCCTGCAAAAACCCTAACTTCCTCAGATCATATCTCTGAAAATATAGCGAACCAATATCCGAAATTCAGATACAAGCTTCATCAGGATTTAACCCAAATATATTTTTAGTTTCAGCATTTGAAGCTTCGCATAAAATTTTTTATAGTGAAATTTCCACAATGACCTATTATAAGTAGCAAAATCCTTACATGAGGAGGATATGAGGGTCACAATTTATATAAATGCTTAGGTTGAGAGGGTATTCAACAAGTGAACGTTGGAGGGATTTTAGGAGTTTAAAAAATTATTAATTATTTACAATTCAATTACCACAACCAATGATTAGTGTCATGCCACAACCCCATGGGGTTTTAGCTCACTAACTGGGGTTACTAACTTAAAACATGAATATCTCTCAAACCATGAAGAATTATGTGGCATGCCATATATCATCAGAAATAGAGTAAGTTTTCAAGTCAAAATTCCTATGCAAGATTGGGGTAGCCCCTAGTGATGGTTGGATTTACATAATGACAACCATTGATCAATAAAGTGCATTTTTATTTTTTTTATTTGTCAGTGTGTGACAAATAGTTTAAAATGAAAAAAAATGCTAATTTTGTAAATGTTTAGTCTGTCGGTGAGTGATCTGACTCTGACACTAACATTAAATGTAGAAAATATAATAACAATATTCAATCTGATCTTATAATCTACTAAAACAAGATACCGAATCCTTCTACAATTTTTGGAAACAAAACACAATCACATAATCACATAACAAGTAAGAGAAAGAGACAATTAATCGCACAACACAAGATGTATTTGGGAAAATCACATTGCCTAAAAGCCCTCTATCTGTATATTGTATAAAGTCAATACCATGACACAATAGAATGCTTTTCTCTCTTAGAGAAGTTCCTGCTCTCTGCCAACTGTCTCACTCTGATCTAGGTAAATTCAGTCAATTACTTAACAAATTCTCAACCTCTACTCAGCCATCCTTGCTCACGTATTCTTGGAGGAATTTTCACCCTATTAAATAGGAAATTCCATAGAATTAATTTTGCAATGCATCCTTGGCCTCCACATGATTCTATAACTGACCTGCACAATTTTATAATTATACAACTGATAGTTATCATCGCTTTAACCTCAGTCTCAACTGGGCCTTCCTTAGAACTAACATGTAACAACTATTTAGAGTGAATTATCAATTAAATGATTGATCACTACGTGTGAATTAAATCATATTTAATTCGGTAGACCTATCACTAGCTCATCTCTTAGTTAGAACTACTTAAACTATTTTTTACTCAATTAATTGAGTTAACTAATTACAACTCACAAATAACTGTAACTGGTCCCTCTTAAATCATGGGAAAACTCCACATGCATCCTATCATACCCTCAACTCGAATTTCCTAAGCTAACTCCATCATTATGACTTAGTTAACTAATACAAGTTTTCATGAGATGAAATTGCCATTTCTCTTCCAATTTAATTAAGGGAAATATAAATCAGAAGCCCCCTTGGGTGCCATTTCAACATTCCTTCTCAACAAGAAAGGGATTATCTGCTACCCCGATCCTGGCTCTATGGAATTAGAATTTGCTTCTTGCCAGCGCCTTCATCAAGATGTATGCATCCCGCTCCTCTATGGGAATGTACTCTAATAACATAATCTGCCTTTAAACACAATCTCTGAGATGGTGATACTAGATATCAATATGCTTGGACCTGTCATGTAATACTATATTAACCAACAGTTTGATGTAACTTTTGTTATCACAATGTATCACCGTCGTATCGACTTGTTGACCAAAAAACCAAAAAGTATCTTCCTCATCCAGATGGCCTCACATTTTGCCTGACTAGCTTCTATGTACTCTGCCTCTGCTGAGCTGAGGGAAATTGATCTCTGTTTCCTGCTGTACCAAGAAATTGTTGTTGATCCTATGTTGAAGATGCCTCCTTATGTGCTCTTCCTGTCGGATGGAATTCTTGCCCAATCTTCATCGGTGAATCCTTGAAGCTTCACTCCCACTGTCCGTCTGTACCAATACTTTGTAGTGCCCATGAGATATCTCAACACATGCTTTCCTGCCTTCCAAAAGAGCTTGGTAGGATTAACCATATCTTGGCTCAACTTGTTAACGACGTAGCATATGTCGGGTCATATGTTCACCAAATACATGAGTGAACCCACAAGCTGCCTGTAAATAGTAGCATCCACTGCTTCGCCCGAGGTAGCATCATCCTTGCCCTAGTTTACTACTAGAGGAGTCTCCATGGGTTTGCTGCCCTTCATGTGGAACTTCCTCAAAATATCCTTGGAATACTTTCCCTGAGATAAAAATAAATACCCATATCTTTGCCATATTTCCAATCCAAGGAAATAGTGCAAGACCCCCATGTCCTTCATCTAAAATTATCTTGCAAGATCCCCTTTACAAGAATTTATGAGCTTCTCATCACCTATCAGTGTCAGATCATCGACATAAAGTACAATGATCAAAAGGTTACCATCAACCACAATATGATATAGGTTAGCATCTGCTTCACTCTTGGTGAAACCCAACCTGGTGAAATACCTGTCAATCTTGGTGTACCAAGCATGAGGTGCTTGCTTAAGCCCATACAATTCTCTCTTGAGTCAGCACACATGTGACTCCATGTCTAAGATCTCAAAACCTTCTGGCTGCTCAAAGTACACTTATTCCTTAATAACTCCATTGAGAAAGGCTATCTTTACATCCATCTGATGTATTTTCCATCCCATCTAAGCTGAGAGTGCAAGGATGGATCTAATAGATGAGTACCTTGCGACTGGTGCAAAAGTGTCACCATAGTCAATCCCCTCTACCTGAGAGAACCCTCTAGCCACAAATTTGGCCTTTTGTTTCTCCACACTCGCATATGCTGCCTGCTTCACCTTGTAGACCCATTTGGATCCTACAACTGACTTCCCCACTAGTCTTGGGACAACTTCCCATGCACTGTTTCTGATGATGGAGTCACACTCCTCAACCATGGAATCAACCCACACTGGTTATTGCACTGATTTGTCAAAAGAGGATGGTTATATCTCAATACCTTCACTCATAAGAGCCATGTTTCTAGTGTACTGCTCTAGGGACCTTCTCTACTTGCAATGTAATGTGGGTGCTCCCACATTCTCTCTTGCATCCAATAATAATATGTCAGCCTATCTAGTGCACTTCCTTCCCTCTCTGGTGGATGGATCTACATGAGTGGTTTCTACCACTCTCTATTTCTCTGCTTGTAGCTTATCCACATCTTGAGGTTCATCCTTTGGAGCCAAGAGCTCCTCAAATGCACGCAAATCGAGTTCCCTCTCAAGGGACAATCACATGGTTTTTTATTCATCGAATTTCACATCTCTTCTGACCACTGTCATCTTGTGTGCTGGCAAGTACACCTGATAGTTGTGAGGTGTATCAATGTACCCCACAAATATCCCCAATTCAGCTGTTGGCTCTAGCTTCTTCTCGACATATTTGGTCACATGGAAATAAACAGATGAACCAAAATTTTTAAAATATGACACATCCGGTCTCTTACCTGAAAAATCATCCTCTGGTGTACTCATCCCAAGTATTCGATGAGGACTTTTGTTCTGCACAAATATTATTGTATTGCATATTTCCGCCCACAGATGCAACGGTAAGCCGTGATCATGCAACCTAGCTCGTGCTGCTCCCAAAATAGTTTTGTTCTTCCTTTATGCAACCCCATTCTCTTTGAATTCCTTCTTAGGCACATAAGTTCTTGAATTCGTTAGAGATGTATTCTCCACCATTATCTCTCTTTAAAGCCTTCACCTTCTTCCCTGTATCTTTCTTGACAAGTGCCTTGGACTCACAAATATTGGAGAATATTTGATCTTTCTTCTGCATGAATATAATCCAACACTTGAAAAATCATAAAAAAAAATCACATAATACCTATGCTTTGCTGTAGAAGCTATTGAGAACGGTCCAAAGTCGTCTGAGTGAACACCCACAAGGATCGCCGCTGCTCGTATTTTCTTATCGTGAAAGGTGGCCTTGGTCTACTTCCGAAAAGTATACCCTTTTCATGTGTCTCTCTACGCAAGTGCACCCTTTGGAAGTCTTGTAGAAATATGTTACATGATCCTCATAGCGTTGTGGTGTAGATGGCCCAACCTCGTGTGTGCATAAGTCATTGATGTCTTGGCTCTCCACCTTCTCTGCTTTGCTGCATAGTGATTCGCAGTCTTCTACATCCAGTTTTTAGAGATTCTTTACTCGAACCCCAATATTTTTCAGCTGTCTTGTGGCTTTGTGATGAAGGAATGTCTTTCCTTCACTGAAGATCACATCATAGCCACGAGCTTCCAACCTAGCAACAAAAATCAATTTATTCTTTAAACTAGGAACATACAAGACATATATTAATGTGAGTGGATTACCTGGCTCCCTATGAAAGGTAATTGTACCTACACCGATAGTGCTATACCTCTCGTGGTCACCCATCTCGATGTGAATTTGGAGATCCTTCTCCTCCAAGCTACTGAATAATTCTTTGTTGTCGGTCATATGGAATGAAGCTACACAATCCAAGTGCCACACAGAACCCATCACTGATGACACCATGCATGTAATGAGGGTGAAGTCCAACTTGAACTGTGAAGCCAATGCTTCACTTGCTGCTCCTCTTGAGGCCTTTTTGTTGTTCTTATTTTGTGGAAAATTTGTGTCATAATGTCCATGCTCATGACAGTTGAAACATTTTACCTTTGATAAGTATCAATTCTTGCCTGCCTTGCTGGTCTTGAATTTGGAATGGGACGCCTTCCATTTCCTTTCTTTGCCTTTCCAGCAAAGGCACAATTGTCCTCATCATCAGTCTTTGATGATGATCAAATTTGGATCAAGGACCTAAGTGATAGCTCAAATTTCAAAGTGTTCGAAAGTGTGTCGAACTCGAGCAACTAGATAGATCTCTTCTTCTTGATTTTGGCGCCATGAACAGTTCGAAAATATGACACCATATGAAGAAGTTATTGCAATTTGAAAAGTCCAGTAAACTGCATATTTTGGCTTTTGACCAGGTTTGACTGGGTTTTTGAAAATTAAAAAAAACAAATATTCCAGGGAATATTCTTGGAATATTCCTCAGAATATTCCTTTTGGATGAATTATAGGCTGACTCCTATCCCCGACCAAAAATTTTAATACACCAAACTTGGGCCATGGGGCGGCCTTCAGGCCTACCACGTGGCAGCCTCTGATTGGAAAAAACCACAACCTAATCAATAAATATGCAACATGTGTCAGTCTGTAATTTGTCTATAAGGAATATTCTGGGGAATATTTTGAGGAATATTCCATGAATATTCTAGGAATATTCTTTTTTTTTTGAATTACCAAAAACCATAATAGACTATTCACTTGCTGAAATTGGCCTCTAGCTGCTCTGGTTACGCCTCCAACACCTGGTGGCACCACCTGGCTCTGGGTCCACTAAAAAATTCTCTGAAGTATCTTGGCCTTCAAAAGTCTTCAAAAGCTTCTGCAAATCCCAACAATGGATTCAGAAGGATCAATACAGTCAGAAATGACTATTGGTTTGCTGAGAATGGATACTGGCTACTCTGGATAGGCCTCATTCTCCTGTTGGCACTTGGTGGCCCCTGGAACTTATTTGAAGCATATAGGCCTTTAGAAGTCCTATAATGGCTCTACAAACCACACCATTAGTTCTAGAATGTATGAAACATCCAAAATTGACTATTGGATTATTGAGAAAGGCGTCTGGCTGCCCTGGCTAGACTTATTTCTGTTGCTGGCTCCTGGTGGCCTTGGTGGCTCTTAGCACTTATTTGAAGAAAGATCACGCTCAGAAGTCCTTTGATGGCTCTGCAACCCTCACCAATGATTCTGAGAGTGTGAATAGTCAATTTCAACTTTCTTGGAAACTCCAGATTCTCGCGCCGCAAATGGTTCGAAAATCCGACACTGTATGAAGAAGTTATTGCGATTTGAAAAGTCCAGTAAACTGCAAATTTTGGCTTTTGACCAGGTTTGGTTGGGTTTTTGGAAATTAAAAAAAATAATATTCTAGGGAATATTCCCTAGAATATTCCTTCTGGATGAATTACAGGCTGACACGTGTCGCAGATTTATTGATTGGGTTGTGGTTCTGGCCAACCAGAGGCCGTCACATGGCAAGCCTAGAGGATGCCACATCGCAAGCCCAGAGGCTGCCATGTGGCCCAGGTTTGGCATATTAAAATTTTTGGTTGGGGACAGGATTCGACCCCTTGACCTCCTCGACAACATGCCCACACATTAACCGTCTCCGCTATGGTTGTTACTTAACCATATTAGTTCACGCGTTTTATTTAATGTTAAATGAAATACACGTTGGGGGTCCGAAGGGGCCAACCCCTCCCCACATGGCTGATGAGACATGAAATTGACCCAAAGGCTTAAGCCCTAACCATCGACGTGCCAAACGTTCAGTTCGCCAGTAGTTGCAAACTGTTGACATGACCACAATAAAGTTTAATGCCACAGTTCTACCCTTGATTCCCACTTGCAGTTATGGGCATGACCGCTTGGTTTGTGGCATGTGCCCAACCAATAACCACACAATTTATTGCTAGAAGTTACCCTGGTGAAAGAGTTGGAGCGTGCCCCAAAAATGGCAGGTGTTCCTATTTTAACTTGAGTTTAACTTAAGTTTCCCACTTTTAGTGGAGCTAATTTAGGTGTCACTAGACAAAAATTGATTAGGCTCTATCTTGCAGTATATTCATCCATTAAGAGAGTGTGAATAGTAAATTTTGACTATATCAGACATTATAGACTCATTGGTGAGGGTTTCAGAGCCATTAGAGGACTTCTGAGCAAGATTGTTCTTCAAAGAAGTGCTAGGGTCCAATAGGGCCACCAGGGGCGAGCAACAGAAAGAGGCTTAGCCAAGGCAACTAAGAGGCCTTTCTCAGTAATCCAATAGTAAATTTTAGATGTTTCAAACATTATGGAACTAATGGTGAGGTTTTCAGAGCTAGAAGAGGACTTCTGAAGGCTGATATGCTTCAGAGAAGTTCCTAGGGCCACTTGGACCATCAGGTGCCAGCAGGAGAATGAGACCTATCCAGAGCAGCCAGTATCCATTCTCAACAAACCAATAGTCTATTATGACTGTATTTATCCTTATGAATCCATTGGAGGGATTTTAAGAAGCTTTTGAATAATTTTGAAGGTCGAGATGCTTTAGAGAAGTTTTCAGTGAACCAAGAGCCAGGGGGTGCCACCAAGTGTTGGAGGCGTAACCAGAGTAGCCAGAGGCCAATATTAGCAAGTGAATAGTATATTATGACTATTTTTGACATTTTAAATCCATTGAAGGGATTTTCAGAGTCATTTGGAGACATCTGAAGGTCAAGAAGCCACAAAAAAGTTTCAGGCAGCCTAGGGCCAACAGTGGATGGAGGCCTAGATTGGGGAGCCAAAGCTCTTTTGGAGAAAATTATCAGTCTATTTTGGAGGTCTGATATATGTTGGAGATAGTAGGTTAGGTTTCAGGGATATAAAATGATTTCTTAAGGTCTTAGTTCTACATTGAAGCTCAGGGAAGCTTAAGGCACCGACAACAGAAATAAAGTCTAAAGGAACCTAGATCTTTCTTCAGAGTGATGAAAACCATTATGGGGGTATGATGATATTCTAAACCCAATGGTACCACCCAAATAACCATTGGAGTTAAGTATTTACTTGTAAAATAAATTTTCCATACTAATCCCAAAGAGCCAAGTCAGTTAACATAGGCTCAAGGAGACGTAGCCCACGATATTTGGGTGAACTCCTATATTAAATTTGTTGTTATGTGTTGATGCTTATTTGCTGCACTTTATGGTTGTTGCACATGATTAATATCAGAAAAAACAAATGTTCTTAAGGCACTTAAACGGTTAATAAAAACATACACTTGTTTCAAGTATTCATTTCCGCACAGTCAAGTATTAAATGAGTGGGAGGTTCTTGAAAATCATAACAAGTTATCCAACCCATTTTCAGATCAGATGAGGATCCATCTTTGGTGGTCCACCAAATTTCTTCTTGTGCCAGATCAGATCATAGTTGCTCCCAATCCGGTAGCTTCTCCCTCCCATTAACAATGTCCTGGTAGCTATGCCAGCCCTTGGGAAGGCCTAGAAGAGCTAGGCTCACGAAATCATCCAAGGCAAAAATTATCCCAACACTTCCGAGCTCATCTCGACACTGAGTGGGCTTCGTCAAGTATTTTTGGATCGTGTCGCCCTTCTCCATTTTTATCTTCATGAGCTTGTATTTTAGTGCTGTTAGTCATCCATAATTTTTACTTTATCCAAATATGACTAAATATAACAAACCCAGATTTATAGAACAAAATTGCAAGAACATGATGAGTTCTAGAAATCTCACTACCTTCATCATTTCAAGTCCATTAGTCCAGTGAAATCTTCATCTATTTTCCTAGAAATATTATCTTGCTGTTCCTTAAGCAGTGTTGTTCCTTAGACAGTGCTTTTCCCTTAAGTGATGTTCCTATTCCTTATTCAGAAACCTTGAGAAACACTACTGAACAAAAAGAGACTGTATGTAGGCCATTTTTCATCATTTACTAAGCCTATTTCACTCATTTTTGCCCCTTTTTCATCCTTCATATCCCTCTGAACGCCTTCAAAATCCCTTTTTAAACTCATAAAAAATCCATGTTATGGTTTAAAAACAACCTTTTCACCTATCAGAACTTCCAATTTGGTCTAAAAACCCATTTTCGGGCCTTAAAAATAGTCTTTATAAATAAAAGTATAAGCCCTGAGAGCTTAAAAACCTTTGACCCCTTTCCTCCATATGTCCGAGCGCCCGCGACCAGGCGCTAGCCCCATCGCATCGGGCATTCCCATCGCAGCAACACTTTTATATCGCATCGATGATACCGCGTGGGTCATTAGATTGCTTCCCCTTCCGCTGATGCGATTAGCCTTTCTGTCCCAGACCCCTGGTCACATACCCCGCCATACAACCATACTCCAGGGCTTATCTCAAACCCCCATCGTATCACACAATCAGAATTCTGCTCTTTTCCATTTGACTTTCTTCGCGGAGATATGCCGATGCGATAAAGCCCTCCTTCCATCAGCCCCTAGTCTGGTCACCTTATCCCTCCACGTGACCATACTCCAGGCCCTATCCTAAGCCCCCATCGCATCGACGTTATCTCGTTTCCTTTCCCATTCCTTTGTTCCCTGCCGATGCGATAAGCCCCTTTCCTTTCACTCCCGACATCAAATCCCCTCTCGAAAACTGGAGTCCACTATTTTTCTCCGCCCGTGCACCTCTCCATTTTCGCGCTCTCCCATAGTCGTTGGATATTCCCCCTGAGATCTAATGGCCTACGATCACTTTCATGTGATTTTTCCATCTGAGGTTTAACTTCCCAAAGTCACGCGAGACCGTTGGTATTGAAAAAGCCATGCGGCATATGTTGGTTGGATCGCATTCATTTCTTAGAAAACCACTTACCACTGTTTACGAATGCGAAAACCATTTGTGGTTTTCACCATACCACCTTCCCCATTTTGCACCAAAATACGAATTCTTATCCATTTTCTTCACTTTTTCTCCTCCGCCTGTATATTCCGCTCCTCTGCATAAGCTTCTTTCACCCATCCACCATAAAAACGCCTCTTCCACCTGCATGTCATACTCCTCCGCCTCCGCTAGCCTTCGAAGCAGTTTTACCAACCACGTAGGGTTTTATAACATGTTTTATGGTTCTGTGCAGGTTATATTATGATTTAAAAAAAAGAAGACAAAATCCCCCCTATAGTCCATAAAGGGACAGTGACTGAGGGTGATGATCCTCAGAGCCCAATCAAAAGAAAAGGGGGTCGAAATTCATGCTTTAAATAGTGTTTCATAGAGCATTTGTTTCACAGCTAAAAACCCTCCTGCACGGATCATATGTGAGCAAATTAAGTTAATGAAGATCTACAAAGAGTATCAGAATTTAAACATGGAGGATTAAAGTGCAAAGTGCAAGGATTAAAGGCTTAATCCTACTGTTTTAAAGGTTAAACACAGTTTAAAGATTGATACAAAGGATTAAGAGGAAGTCGATCAAATACTCAAGGTTAAAGGGTTAATACATAAAGATTGAACATAAAAAGGCATAACCCGACAAAGAATACCTAAAACCAAAGAAAAGGGATTAAAGTTAAATCCAAGTTAGCGGGAAAAGTTTAAAGCAACGAAGACCGAGTTTGAAGATTAAAGGATTAAATACATAAAGCTTAAAGATTGAACGAGCTTAGCCCTGTGAATACAGTCAACAAAAGAAAAAATTGAAGACCGAAGAAGGCAAGATAGGCCTAAAAAGCCTCGAATGCATCAAAAGAAGCAGTTATTCACTTAATAAATAAAAAAAGACACCTTTCAATTGCTTTAAATCTCAAAGGGAAAATTGGCAGTTATTACACAAAAAATATATTTTATAAACTGTCAGACAATTATTGTAAAAGACAGAAAAGAGCCTCAAAGTCAATCTTTTCAGCTATTTTTTCCTCAGGAAGTAAAGACAGAGTTAATACACAGAGAAGTAGTTGAGAAACATTCCTACCTTATGCCTTGCATGGTTTTTAAGGATAAGAATGCATTTACTATGTCATTTATAACTTTTTGAACTCTAGATGGTTCCACCTCCTCATTTATAGTATAAATACTGAGCTGTAACTCATGGTAGGGGGGCATTTGATAACTCTTTGAAGTAATACATAGTTCTGCTGAGATTGAAGAGAAATTGATGTACTGGAACCTGTGGATGTTTTGACCTGTTTGTGGATGGAGAAAGCTCTGTCATTGGATCCCTGAGCTTGGCTGTTGGTGAAGTATTCTAACTGTTTAATGTTTTTCCTATTTTCATTTTGTTTCCATCATCTCTTATTTACAATAGAGTAAAAGTTTTAGGTTGAGAAATGTCTCCTGGAAGCACCTTAGACCTGTTTACTCTTCACTGTCTTTATGTTTTCATCTGCTGAATGTTTGATTGAGTAAGTTTAACTGCTTTTTTCAACCTTGAAGCTTGTTTATTTCAGAAGTAATTCAATACAGTTGGCCTCAAGATGATTTATGGTTTTCCAGGCTTCTTGTTGACACTTTAAAAACTATTTCTGAAGTCTCCTTTCAAAGTACCATTGTCCAAAGTTTGCCAAAGAGGTCTGTTTTGATCATGCCCTTTGTACTTGCTCAAATAATTGTTTTGAAAGCCTTTATAATTGCAGTCCTAGATGTTTAGGAGTTCCATCTTCTATGAATGCAGTTATATTTTTATCTTGAATGTTTTCTTATCCTTGAGAGTGAAATATTTGATGAAATAGAGTGTTCCTCGACTCTTAGATTTCATTTTGAAAGTTTGTATTGAAATTATTATTTACTGAAGTATAGTTTCTAGAATTCATGGCTAGCCCTGTCTATAAATTACTTATTCATGTTCAAATGATGCTTTAAGTCCCTTTGTTGAAGAGTACATATAATTAAGGATTCTTAATTGCCCTTAGTTATAATTTTCATTCTAAAACCTTGATGTTCATTCCATTTCACCCAAAAACTTTGTTGATCTAATAGCCAAGTTAGATTTGCCCTTTTATACCCCTAATTCATCTACAAACTTGTTACAAACTTCTACTTGAATCCATTGCCCAATGACTTAGAGATTTCCCTTTTCTATCTATGCTCCCTAGATCATCATGTCCCACAAAACAATTAAACAAACTCAAGCTTAATAACTAGCCTAAAATCAACCCCTCACAAGCAAGCAAGTCATATCTTTGCAAACATATTGAGAGATCCCTCTCTGAGACTAGGAGGGCTAGATCCTAGAGCTCTAAAGACTGGTTTAAATGTTTCCTTGTCATATTTGGTTTACCAATCGGCCAAATCACAGGATCCCAACATTCTGGCAATCACGGTGGGACTTCCGAGTATATAATTGCAATAAATATCTCTTAAAACTTTTAGACCCTCAATAAATCAAAGAATATCCAGTGAATCTACCATCTCATCGCCACCCCACATTTTGGCGATCATGGTGGGACACTGAGTTCATAATTGCCTAGCAAGCTCTTATAGACTCATTAGCCTTTCAACAAACCATATAAATTCAGAAAAACCCTTCAGATTGGTTTTCAAATAAACCATTGGTGGTGGACCATAAAACATTTTACCTTTTAGAAAAGCTAAAAATTTCCACCTGGCGACTCCACTAGCCCCAGTAGGCCTATTACCTTACTAGTATTCCAGATTTCTTTGAAACTGTGTTAACCAGTCTTGAGGAAGTTTAGAAGCCTAGTCCTCTATTATAGAAATCACTGTAAGAGGAAAATTTTTGAGAAAACAATCCTGAAAAACCTCTTCCTCTCTAAATTTTGAAAAAATGAAATCTTGCTTCACATAGGATCAACACTAGATCCCATCCAGATCCTAATCCCCCTACCATAGTTGACAATCCAGAGAGGATTTTGTGGCAAATTTCTAGACCTGGAAAACCAACTATTGATAAGACCATTCCAAGAACAAGATCTGTCCTTGAAAACCTCACAGTCTTGAAAGATCCTCACTTTGACTTACCTCACACAAAGAACCTCTTTAGAAATAAGTCTCAAAGTGATTTAAACCAACTGATTTCAAAACCACAGATTTACAACAAAGATTTAGTAGAGAAGCCTCACCTTCTACTCCACCCGATTCTCAGCTTCTCCATCATTTCAACTCCTTCCATAACAAATATGCTCATCATCAGTTTGATGATCCAAGTGTTTCTTCCACTCCTATCCACACATCAACTGTTCAAACCACTCCATTTCAGCCCACTTTCCCTCTTGTAAATCCACCTCTTGTAAACCCCCCATTGTTTCCAATCATGGCAGCATGGTATGCTCCACTAGTGTTACCACAGCCGATGGCTCCTTTACCAAATGATTACCAGTCCAAAATTCCCCATTTCACTGCAAATGAACCTACTACTGCCCAGCAACATGTAGAAAAAATGAATGATGCCTTCGATTACATGGAAATAGAAGAAGAGACCATTAAGATGAGAATTTTTGCTCAAAGTTTAGGAGGAGAGGTCAAGAAATGGTTTAAAAACTTAGCTCCTCACAACATAAGTGATCTCCCTTATTTATATCAAACATTCATAAACAAATGGGAAATCAGAAAAAACCCTCTCCAAATCCTTTCTGACTATACTAACCTCAAAAAAAATACTGGGGAAAGTGTCCATGATTACTGCACTAGATTCAATAGTGTGTATAATGCACTTCCTCCAGACATGAAACCTCCACTAGGCTTAGCCTTGGCTAAATTCCCAGAAGGATTTGACCCTGAAATGGCCTACTAGCTAAGAGAAAGAGACCCTTCAACCTTAGAAGATATGCAGAGGGGAGCCATGAGTGTGGAGGCAAATCTGATTGCAAAAAGAGCTAGGTTGAGAGCTGCAGAGAAAAGAGTTACATACAAGGATGATACAATTCCATCAACCTCAACATCAGATACTAAAATTGATAACTTGGTGAAGATAATGGAGAGGATGTTTGAAAAGATAAATCTGAATGATAGAGTGCCTCCTAGAGAAAACCAAAACAGAAATAGAAACCAAAATCTTAGAAGAGACCCTAATCAAGATAGGCAAAGAGATAATGACCAACTGATTAGGCCCCCCTTACAACAAAACTATGTTGATCAAGAAGAAGAAAGGGAAGTTGAAAGGTTGGAAGAAAATCATGTAAACTTGATAGGATTTGACAGTGAGATAGATGTTTTTCTCACTAAAGAAGAACAAGGATTCTTCTCTTCAGAACAAACTAAATAAAATAATGAGGATTCTAAATATTACAGATTGGGGTTTGAAAATGCTATCATGGAGGTACACAAACAATACAATCATAGAAGCAAAGGTAGCCCAGAGAGTTCCAGTGACAAAAACACTAGTACTGCTATCAAGAAAATCTCAGAAAATCAGCCTAGAAAAATAGCAACTAACACCAACACTTTAACCAAGACCAAAATAAGGACAAAAACATTCAGCAAAGTGTTGAACAAAGCTGCCCTAGTACTTCTGCTAGTGGCCCTAACAAATCTGTCCCAAATAACAATTCAAATAAAGTTCAGCTAGTCAAAATTGTTGAAAGATTTGTAAATGACAAAAAAGATGTAAATATGTCAAAAACAATAGTTCCTTTCAGCCTTGAAGGGGAAATTTCCATGATTAAAATCACCATACCCTTAGCTGAACTAGTAACTCAGGATGTATATAAAAAAAAAATTTTGAAAGCTTTGAATATGGGCAGTGACACTGATACTTTAAACTTGGCAGATGATAAACCAGAATTATTGTTTGGTCCTGAAGTTGAAGGGAAATACCAAGAAGGCACTTTCCCTCCCTTATATGTAAGCTTGAATATACATGAGAAAATCTTGCACAATGCCATGCTAGACTCAGGTGCTTCTCACAATCTTATGCCCAAAGAAGTAATGGAAAGCTTAGGCTTAGAAATTACTAAACCATACAAAGACCTGTATTCTTTTGATTCCAGCAGGGTCAAATGCTTAGGCTTAATTAAATATTTGTGTTTCAAATTGTCACAAATTCCTGCTAAGAGTCTATTAATGGACATAGTGGTAGCTGACATTCCCCCTAAGTATGGCATGCTTCTATCTAGATCATGGGGAGCCAAAATTTAGGGGAGCCTTCAAATGGACATGTCTTATGCCACCATCCTAGTGTTTAACCAAACTAGAAGACTATCCAAGGAATCCCTCATGAAATACATGGTGAACAACATAGATAGATCAAACAATTCCCCTATCTACTCCATTCATTCAGATTTGGATTCCTTTATCTTATATAATGAAGATGAAATTAGCCAACAAGAAAAGTAAAACAAGGGAGAATTTAGTCTACCAAAACAATCAAATTTGCCATTAATTCAAGAAAATAATAGTCCAAATTTTAGCAGCCTTGAATAGCACCAAGAAAATGAAAAATAAATTGAAATACCTTGGAAATTAAACTTTGATGGCTCTTGTAGTAAACTAAGTGCAGGGGCTAGTGTATGGATACAAAACACAAACAAAGGATTCTCCTACAAATTGGATTTTCCATGCACAAACAATATTGCTGAGTATGAAGCCCTCCTTATTGGCCTACACTTACTCAAAGATTTAAGAGCCAAAAGAATATCAGTCCAAGGGGATTCTGAGCTAATTATCAGGCAGATAGAAGGGGAGTATTCAACCAAAAACCCAAAACTCAGAGAATATAGGAACGCTGCCCTTGACCTCCTGAAAACCTTTGAAAAATATGAACTAATTTTCATCCCAAGAGCTCAAAATCATCTGGAAAATGAACTTGCCTTTGCTGCTAGTAATTGTCAAATACCAGAGACCAATGAACAGTTTGATGTAAAGGTAAAAACAGACCGGAAATACTAGATAATGAAGATTATTGGCAAGTATTTGAAGGAGACAAACACATAGATGATTTTCTACAATCAAAGAATGACTTTGCCATGCCAACACCTGTTCTAAGCCATAAGGAAGACTGTTTTAATGAAGAACAAAACCCTGAAACAACACTATATTTTTCTGCTGATATAAACCATTTTGAACACCCATTTGGAGCAGAAATAGTTGACAGTACGGACCAGAAAGGCCTGGAAATTTTACATTGTAAAAATGACACAATTTCAAGAGGTCTTATATCATTAGAATAGCTTTTTGATTTCAATGATGTAGCCAAAGAACCAAGAATGGAGTCTATAGAAACATACATAGAAGAACATAATATAGGCAGCCCAGCTGAACCCAAAATGATCAAGTTGTCTAGCACTCTCCCAGCCCATATTAAACAGCAATACATAGAATAGTTCAAAGAATTTAAAAATGTATTTGCATGGGGATACAAAGATTTAAAATCATATGATACTGACATCATTCAACACAAAATTCCTCTTAAAGAAAATCAGAAACCTTTCAAACAAAAACTCAGGAGGATAAACCCTATTTTATTGCCCTTAGTTGAGAAAGAGATAAAAAAGATGTATGAGGCTGAGATCATAGTTCCCATCAGGTATTCAGAGTGGGTTTCCAAATTAGTATCTGTTAGGAAAAAGACTGGAGAAATTAGGCTCTGCATTGATTTCAGGAATCTAAATAGAGCCTCCCTTAAAGATAACTATCCCTTGCCAAAGATGGATCATATACTTCAAAGGGTGGTTGGGGCTAAAATAATTTCACTGTTGGATGGGTTCTCAGGCTACAATCAGGTTTTAGTACTCCCAAGTGACCAACATAAAACCACTTTTACTACACCTTGGGGTACATTCATGTATGCCAAAATGCCATTTGGCTTAATGAATGCAGGGGCCACCTTCCAAAGGGCCATGGACATAGATTTCTCAGAGGACATAGGCTATTTCACA
The DNA here is from genome assembly GCA_034641835.2 of Pinus albicaulis. Taxonomy (NCBI): domain Eukaryota; kingdom Viridiplantae; phylum Streptophyta; class Pinopsida; order Pinales; family Pinaceae; genus Pinus; species Pinus albicaulis. The sequence continues at coordinate 142,171,353 of CM076582.1, forward strand.
ATCATTTATCTTGATGACGTTACTATTTTCTCCAAAACTGATGAAGAACACTTGATTCATTTGAGAAAAGTTTTTGAGAAATGTAGGATATATGGCTTATCTTTGAATCCCAAAAAGACACTCTTTGGTCTCAAAGAAGGAAAACTTCTTGGCCATATTATTTCTGAAGAGGGAATCAAAGTAGACCCTAAAAGGATTGATGGCATATTGAAGATCAACCATCTTAGAAACCTTAAGGAATTACAATCTTTCATTGGGAAGATAGATTTTTTAAGGAGATTTATCCCCAACTTTGCTGAGCTATTGAGAAGTATTACAAACATGCTAAAGAAAGAGGTAGGTGTTAATTGGACCATACAGGCTAAACAATCCTTTGAACTGGTAAAACAAGCTTTAAATCAAACAATAGTTCTTATTAGTCCTGATTTCACCAAAGATTTTTATATCTTTTCCTTTGCATCCGAACACACAATAGCTATAGTATTACTGCAAAAGAATGACATGGGGCATAAAAAACATATATCCTTTTTTAGTAGGGCTTTGAGAGATGCTCCACTCAAGTATAATATCATGGAGAAACAAGCCTTAGCCTTGGTAAAATCATTGAAAGACTTTAGAGTCTACATTTTGCATTCTCACATAATTTCTTTTGTCCCACATACTGTTGTCAAAGATATTCTAAGTCAAGACCCTGATTGTAAAAGGGGAAAATAGATTGATATTATTCTAGAATATGACTTAGAAATCAGGCCTACCAAACTAATCAAAGGATAGGGATTAGAAAAACTCATGGCTGAATCAAACTTCCAAGCACTAGATATGAATATGGTTGATGTCTTGGAATAAATAGAGGAATGCACAACTCCATTTATTGAAGAAACATTTGTGAATTCACCTTGGTATGCCGATATCACATATGTGCTGCTTTATCTGAATACTCCTCCTTCTTTTTCTAAAACTAAAGCTATATTTTTGAAACAGAAGGCTTTGAATTATTGCATATTAGATAGGGTTTTATATTGGAATAATGTTGTTGGAATATTGCTTAAATGTTTGCTTGAGAGTGATGCAGGAAAAATCATGCATGAGCTGCATGAAGGAGAATGTGGTGGACATTTGTATTGGAAGACTACAACAAAAGGTTACTATTGGCCCACCCTTTTCCCAGATACTCAGAAACTTGTCATGTCTTGCCATAAGTGTCAAATTTTTGATGGCAAGAGAAAACTCCTACCTTTACCCCTACATCCCATTAGTGTTGAGGCTCCTTTTCAACAATGGGTCTTGGACTTCATTAGGGTAAGTCACCCATCATCATCAGCCCAACATAAGTGGATCCTCACTGCCACTAATTATTTTACCAAGTGGATAGAAGCCATACCCTCTAGGAATGCTACTAACTATGTCATTAGCAAGTTCCTTGAAAGCAACATACTATCCAGATTTGGCTGTTCAAGAAAAATTATCACAGACAATGTTGCTGCCTTCAAATCCAAGAAAATGGTTGACTTCTGCTATAAATATCATATTACATTCGGTCATTCCACTGCCTAGTATCCCCAAGGAAATGGATTAGCTGAATCCTCCAATAAGAGCCTTGTCAATATTATCAAAAAACTGTTGGAGCAGAATCAAAAATCATGGCATAGTAAGCTTGTTCATGCTTTGTGGGCTGATAGATTAACCACCAAAAAGTCAATAAATATGTCCCCCTATCAGCTGTTTTATGGAATGGATGCAATCTTCCCAACCTCACTAGGAGTTCCAGTCATGAAACTCCTCTAAGAAGTACAATCTGAGGAAAATGATATGTAGAGAAGGATAAATCAGACCATTCATTTACAACAGACTAGAGAGGAAGTGTACAACAGAACATAAATAGTACAAGAAAGCATCAAGAAATTATTTGACAAGAGGACTAAAGAAAGTGATTTCCAAGTTTGAAATGTTGTTCTAAAATGGGATTCCAGAAGGGAAGAGAAAGGAAAACATCGAAAATTTGAAAATTTGTGGAAAGAGCCCTACATTATTCATTCTATTAGGGGTCATAATGCATTCTTTTTGCAAGAGCTAAATGGAGAAGATTTATTTGGAGGTCCTGTCAATGGCAGGATGCTCAATCATTATTTCTGCTAAGAGTCCTAAAAATTCAAAGTTTTTATGTTTTCCACTGTGTATAACATTGCTGTTTCAAATTGAAAAAAGAAGAAAAACACAAAAAAAAACAGAAAAAGAAAAGAAGGCAAATTCAAAAAAGGTACAACCCCATACCCAAAAAGAGAATTTTCTAAAAGTGAGCAAATCTAAATGCCACTGCTGATTTGAAAATGACATATTGTTCGGTCATCTAGCCTAATCATGGCTGAACATACTTTAAATTTATGTTGATAAGTTAGTAGAAGCACACATTTATAAATTTTTTTTCATACTTGGCTTATCAGTAGAATAGATTAGGATAGAAAGGAAATGGTTCTAACAAGCTCAAAATCTGAACCAAGAAAAGGAAAAAGACAACTTTAAATAGATCAAAATCAGAGCTTGAAAAGGACTAGAAGGATATTTATAAATTTTCAGATCTTAAGCCTTCATCATTTTGTTTTATTTTTCTGCAAATAAAGTCTATGTGCAGCTTGTATATACAGCCATAGACACCATAGAAAATCAGACAGTCTAATCCTGATTTGACTGTGTTTAAATTTCCTGTTTTAGAAATAGAAATAAAATCTGTCAAACAACTTAATCTTGATAAATAGTAGTTAGGTAGAAACTAAAGAGTTCAATATTTTAATCTGGAATCTTGGAAGAAATACAGATAGGATTAGATAGTTTATTTCTGTTTTTCAAAAATAAAATGTCAAAGAGTTTGCTAGTTCAAATGCACTCAAAAAAAGAAGAAAAAATGCTAGAACAAGTAAGGTTGGAGAGGTAGAGATGCTGCTTGAAGAAATTTCATGTTGTAGATTGATAAAATTTTCCCCTTTTCAGAGAAAGATCAACAAGAAAAGAAGCAATATGCCCAATGGATAAGGCACTGGTCCACTAAAAGCAAAAGATCTATAAACTGAGGTTCTAGAAACCTAAAAAGACAGCTGTCCTCCCCAAATGGAGCCACTGTTAGTCATCCATAATTTTGAATTTATCCAAAGATGAAAAAATATAACAAACCCAGATTTCTAGAACAAAATTGCAAGAACATGATGAGTTCTAGAAATCTCAATACCTTCATCATTTCAATTCCATTAGTCCACTGAAATCTTCATCTATTTTCCTAAAAATATTATCTTGTTTTCCTTAAGCAGTGCTGTTCCTTAGACAATGCTTTTCCATTAAGTGCTGTTCCTGTTCCTTATTCAAAAACCTTGAGAAACACTACTGAAAAAAAAGAGATTGTATGTAGGCCATTTTTCATCATTTACTAAGCCTATTTCACTCATTTTTGCCCCTTTTTCATCCTTCATTTTCCTCTAGACGCCTTCAAAATCCCTTTTTAAACTCATAAACAATCCTTGTTATGGTTTAAAAACAACCTTTTCACCTATTGGAACTTCCAATTTGGCCTAAAAACCCATTTTCGGGCCTTAAAAATAGTCTTTTTATAAATAAAAGTATAAGCCCCGAGGGCTTAAAAACCTTTGACCCCTTTCCTCCATATGTCCGAGCGCCCATGACCAGGCGCTAGCCCCATCACATCGGGCATTCCCATTGCAGCAGCGCTTTTATATCGCATCGACGATACCACGTGCGTCATTACATTGCTTCCCCTTCTGCCGATGCGATTAGCCTTTCTGTCCTCGACCCCTGGTCACATACCCCACCATACAACCATACTCCAGGGCTTATCTCAAACCCCCATCGCATCGCACAATCAGAATTCTGATCTTTTCTTTTTGCCTTTCTCCACGGCGATATTTCGATGCGATAAGCCCCTCCTTCCATCGGCCCCTGGTCACCTTATCCCTCCACGTGACCATACTCGAGGCCCTATCCTAAGCCCCCATCGCAACGGCATTATCTCGTTTCCTTTCCCATTCCTTTGTTCCCCGCCGATGCGATAAGCCCCTTTCCTTTCACTCCTGACATCAAATCCCCTCTCGACACCTGCAGTCCACTATTGTTCTCTACCCGTGCACCTCTCCATTTTCGCACTCTCCCATAGTCGTTGGATCTTCCCCCTGAGATCCAATGGTCGACGATCAATTTCGCGTGATTTTGCCATCCGAGGTTTAACTTCCCAAAGTCACGCGAGATCATTGGTATTGAAAAATCCATGTGGCATATGTTGGTTGGATCGCGTTCTTTTCTTAGAAAACCACTTACCACCGTTTACGAACGCGAAAACCATTCGCAGTTTTCACCATACCACCTTCCCCATTTCACGCCAAAATATGAATTCTTATCCATTTTCTTCACTTTTTCTCCTCCGCCTGTATATTCTGCTCCTCTGCATAAGCTTCTTTCACCCATCCACCATAAAAATGCCTCTTCCGCCTGCACGTTACACTCCTCCGCTTCCGCTAGCCTTCGAAGTAGTTTTACCAATCACTCAGGGTTTTATAACATGTTTTATGGTTCTGTGCAGGTTCTATTATGATTAAAAAAAAGAAGAAGAATAAAAAAGCCCCCTATAGTCCATAAAGGGACAGTGACTGAGGGTGCTGATCCTCAGAGCCCGATCAAAAGAAAAGGGGGTGTAATTTCAAGCTTTAAACAATGTTTCATAGAGCATTGGTTTCACAGCTAAAAACCCTCCCACACGGATCATCTGTGAGAAAATTAAGTTAATGAAGATCTGCAAAGAGTATCATAATTTAAACATGGAGGATTAAAGCACAAAGTGCAAGGATTAAAGGCCTAATCCTGCTGTTTTAAAGGTTAAACACAATTTAAAGATTGATGCAAAGGATTAAGAGGAAGTCGATCAAATACTCAAGGTTAAAGGGTTAATACATAAATATTGAACATAAAAAGGCATTACCTGAAAAAGAAAACCTAAAACCAAAGAAAAGGGATTAAAGTTAAATCCAAGTCAGCGGGAAAATTTTAAAGCAACGAAGATAGAGTTTGAAGATTAAAGGATTAAATGCACAAAACTTAAAGATTGAACGAGCTTAGCCCTGTGAATACAGTCAGCAAAATAGAAAATTGAAGACCGAAGAAGGCAAGATAGGCCTAAAAAGCCTCGAATGCATCAAAAGAAGTAGTTATTCACTTAATAAATAAAAAATGACACATTTCAATTACTTTAAACCTCAAAGGGAAAATTGGCAGTTATTACACAAAAAAGATATTTTATAAACTGTTAGATAGTTATTGTAAAAGACAGAAAAGAGCCTCAAAGTCAATATTTTCAGCTATTTTTTCCTTAGGAAGTAAAGACAGAGTTAATACATAGAGAAGTAGTTGAGAAACATTCCTACCTTATGCCTTGCATGGTTTTTAAGGATAGGAATGCATTTACTATGTCATTTATAACATTTTGAACTCTAGATGGTTCCACCTCCTCATTTACAGTATAAATACTGCGGTGTAACTCATAGTAGGGGGGCATTTGATAACTCTTTGAAGTAATACATAGTTCTGCTGAGATTGAAGAGAAATTGATGTACTGGAACCTGTGGATGTTTTGACCTGTTTGTGGATGGAGAAAGCTCTGTCATTAGATCCCTGAGCTTGGCTGTTGGTGAAGTATTCTAACTGTTTAATGTTTTTCCTGTTTTCATTTTGTTTCCATCATCTATTATTTACAGTGGAGTAAAATTTTTAGGCTAAGAAATGTCTCCTGGAAGCACCTTAGACCTGTTTACTCTTCACTGTCTTTATGTTTTAATTTGCTGAATGTTTGATTGAGTAAGTTTAACTGCTTTTTTCAACCTTGAAGCTTGTTTATTTCAGAAGTAATTCAATACAGTTGGCCTCAAGATGATTTATGGTTTTCCCTGCTTCTTGTTGACACCTTAAAAACTATTTCTCAAGTCTCCTTTCAAAGTACCATTGTCCAAAGTTTTCCAAAGAGGTATGTTTTGATCATGCCCTTTGTACTTGCTCAAATAATTGTTTTGAAAGCCTTTATAATTGCAGTCCTAGATGTTTAGGAGTTCCCTCTTCTATGAATGCAGTTATCTGTTTATCTTGAATGTTTTCTTATCCTTGAGAGTGAAATCTTTGATGAAATAGAGCGTTCCTTGACTCTTAGATTTCATTTTGAAAGTTTGTCTTGAAATTATTATTTATTGAAGTATAGTTTCTAGAATTCATGGTTAGCCCTGTCTATAAATTAGTTTTCATGTTCAAATGACGCTTTAAGTCCCTTTTTTGAAGAGTACATATAATTAAGGATTCTTAATTTCCCTTAGTTCTACTTTTCATTCTAAAACCTTGATGTTCATTCCATTTCACCCGAAAAATTTGTTGATCTAATAACCAAGTTAGATTTTCCCTTTGATACCCCTAATTCATCTACAAACTTGTTACAAACTTCTACTTAACTCCATTGCCCAATGACTTAGAGATTTCCCTTTTCTATCTATGCTCCCTAGATCATCATGTCCCACAAAAAAATTAAACAAACTCAAGCTTAATAACTAGCCTAAAATCAACCCCTCACAAGAAAACAAGTCATATCTTTGCAAACATATTGATAGATCCCTCTCTGAGACTAGGAGGGTTAGATCCTAGAGCTCTAAAGACTGATTTACATGTTTCCTTGTCATTTGGTTTACCAATCGACCAAATCACAGGATCCTAACAACTGCTATCTTCCTATGGTCTCTACTATTCTGATACAAATCTGTCAAGGCCTTCCACATAGCATATGGAGTCACCTTGACTTGAGACAATATGATCTAGAACTCCCTCTATCAAGTTCCTTCTTGCCTTTGCTACATTCTTCTTCCATGCATCAATAAGTTTAGCATCTACTGCTGCGAGCTTAGGGATATCAATATCTATGAAAGCCTTCATTCCATTTTCATCGAGCACTGCCTCCATACTTTCCTTCCATGCTATGTAATTTTAATTTCCCTCGAGTGCATGTTCGAGTCTTAATCCATTGAAAGACATCTTGATCTGTTGCTAGATCTTGGAGAATAAATTGGCAAATTCGAACTTGATCAAAACAAACTTTGTTCTTCTCTTCTTATTGTGATTCTTGGCACTCTGATACCATGTAAAAACTCTAGAATTTGGATTCAATCTGATCTTATAATGTACCAAAACAAAATATTGAATCCTTCTACAATTTGAGGAAACAAAACATGATCGTACAATCACATAAAAAGTAAAAGAAAGAGTCAATCAATCATGCAACACAAGATGTATCTCGGGAAAACACACCGCCTAAAACCACGCTATATGTATATTGTATACAGTCAAGACCATGAAACGATACAATGCTTTTATCTCTTAGAGAAATTCCTACACTCTGCCAACTGTCTCACTCTAATATAGGAAAAATCAGTCAATTACTTAAACAATTCTCAGGCTCTGCTCAACTAGCCTTTCTCACACATTATTAGAGGATTTGTCTCCCTATTAAATAGGAAATACCCTTGAGCTAATTGCGCATTGCATCCTTGGCCTCCACATGACTCTATAACTGACTTGTACAATGTTTTAATTATACAACTGATAGTTATCATCCCTTTAACTTCTGTCCCAACTGCGCATTCCTTAGAATTGACATGCAACAAGTATTTATAGTGAATTATCAGTTAACTTATTGATCACTACTTGTGAATTAAATCAGATTTAATTCTTTGGACCTATCACTAGCTCATCTCTCAGTTAGAACTAGTTAAACCGATTTTAACTCAATTAATTGAGTTAACTAATTATAACTCACAAATAATTGTAATTGGTCCCCCTTAAATCACGAGACAACTCCACATACCCTCAACTCGAATTTCCCAAGATATCTCATTCATTATGACTTAGTTAACTGATACAAGCTGTCATGAGATGAAATTACAATTTCTCTTCCAATTTAATTAAGAGAAAATTAAACCAGAAGTCCCCTTGGGTGCCATTTCAACATTAACACTATTATGCCTGAAACTATTAGTGTTCTATCCATGTCCTTTACGTAGGTGGGGCGAATTTCAACATTATATATCCGTCCACATGAGCTCTCCTTATATAGGCCCGCACATACATTACTGTGAATTTATCATCTCAATGTCTAAAGTGTGTGTATTGTACACATTTAAACACTTAGTTCCTTCCTTAATCAATGGATGATGATAGTATCAAGATTTAAAATGTATGGGTTTTAACACTTTCTTACATATCTGATGAATCTTTAGGATTAAATTTAATGTGATGAACAAAGACATGATTATCAGGTTGAAAATGCAAGGAATTTAATTTTAAATGGAGTCTAATATATTTGATGGTGTAGGCTGGTCAAGATGAATGATGAATAATATTATCATTTTTGGCGAGTGATCAGGTCTCGCGGGCAAGACCCAGGTTCAGGAGTTGTGGCCAACAAAGGAATCCGCTGTAGTCTAGGATTACGCCGGCATTATCACCCTACTCTGGAGAGTAGAGAGTCTCACCCGAGGCGTGCCGCGACCACATGCAGAAGGGGAATAGACCAGTGGCAAGGAACAGATCCGCAACTCAGTCTCATCAGTGATTAGATTGCATAAATAGAATCACATACGCAAAAACATTCAGAGAGCATAAAAATATTAGAAAAATAAAATTTTAAAGCATCTCAACCAACACACATGCATGTGAATCACACAAATAGACAGTAACCTGCAATTATATTAAGCTCTTGGCCAAATCCACAGTTACACAGCTTTGCAATGGGCTTACAAATCTGATACATATGCCTTGCGGAACAGAGATGTACATCAATAGACCCTAGGAAATATAGAGACCTCATCCATAACTTGGGTTCCTGCTGCAGCATGCGTTTCTTCTCCTTCAGTCGCTCTCTTCTCTTTGCTTTCTTCCCGGTGATGGCTATTTATTCACCTGCTATCGTGATTGTTAGTTCTTCTTATGTCCTTCTTTAGCTGCTTATAGCTTTTCTCTGATTATCTGTGTGTTCTGCTTGCGTTCTTCTGCTATATCTTCTCCTTATCTGTACTTATGCATCTAGTTTCCTCCGCTATGTGCCTGTTCCTTCACAACCTTGGTAGCTCTGCTGTTTGGTGTGGTTGCAACTTGGTTGCGGCTGCCAAGTGCCCTCGTTCCGCAACCCCAAAATCTGGCCGTTATTTCAAATTAAACGTTCAAAACAAGGTTTTTCAAAACAAGGGCCCCAACAGGCCCCGACCACAGTTCCTTGACTCGTCCCCGAGTCAATCACAAATTACAGTTTCTACCTCCATTGCCCTGCTTGACCCCGTGCCCTGTTCGCCCTGTGTGCCTTCATCTTGTGCTCGTTCCTGCTGTGCGCCTTCAGGCAGCTGTTCAAACAAGGGCCCCAACTCCGGGACCCTTTGGAACGCTGTAGCTCGAAGCTCAGTAAAAGCTGACACAGCTTGTTGCCACCCCTGGATGAGCGAGTCTGTTTCCTCAGCGAGCTTGGTGACAACAGCCTCCTCGATGGGCGTTGGGACAACTTCGAACATTGTGCTGATCTGGGTCTCGGCTGCCACTGTGAGCTGGTGTATGGTCCGGGCGCTAGATTGAAGGGGTGGCCGGAGCTCACGAATGATGCGTTTTGCCTCTGCCGAGCAAACCTCTGTGTGTTGGAGCTATGCCTCAAGGTCATCAGCCTGGGCGTATAATTGATCCAGCCTTGCGGGGTCCATAGCCTCTTGAATTTCCCTTGAAACCTGCTGGAGTTGGGCTAAAATCAGCTGTGTCTTGACGGTGAGTGCCAGGAAGCATTCCTAAAGGCCCTTCAGGAGGTCACGTGCCTCTCGTGCCGTGGAATGAAGTGTTTCCTACATCTGGGATGCCTGGCCCTGCTTGGCGGTCATGTGGGCTAAATAGTCGACCTCGGGCTCGGGCGGCACGGGACGGGCCGCTAACGCGGCACGAAGCTCATGATTCTCCCGATGTAATTCTTGAATGACACGCCGGAGGTGGATAACTTGCTCGGAGAGGCTGGCCGCAACGATTTCGGGAGGCAGCAGGGGATAATGAGGTTCTACAGATGGCCAGAACTCGGAGAACATCCGAGTGACATTGGTGATCATTGCTTCCATTTGCTCCCGTGCTGTTCAGAGTTGGTCGCGCTGTTCAGTAAGCACAGAAATTTGGTGTTGCTGCTCGGCACACTGCTGCTGGAGTCCCAAATGTAATCGTTCGGCCTGCTGGGCTGCCCTTTGAATCAGTAAGTACAACTGAGCTGGATTCTCAGGCTGGAAGGTAGCGGTCCCAGAAGCCCCTTGCTACGGCATTCGCTCCGGCAATGGTTGCCTACCGACAACTGATCTATTGACATGCTCAGAAGGTGATAAGGGCGTGGCCTCTGGATGTGCAGAGTCAACCATATTTAGATCCAGCGGTGCTGGCTGATCAATGTGGGCCGGTTGTGGAGGTACAGTGGCTTCAGGCGGAACCTCAGCAGAATCAGACCCGATGCGCAGCTGTTGTGTGAATATATCAGTGGGAGGAGGGTGGGGTTCGACCGCTGGGTCGATCGGTGGTATGACTGTGGCAGCACCAGAGTCAACCTCAGCCCCGCGGTCCCCACCCATGAGGTCCCGGATAATAGGGTCAGACACCGTAGCCGAGGAATTAGACAGGGCGGATGAAGTGGCAGGCGAATGAATGGTGGATGGAGCGGTGGATAGTGTGGTGGGTGTGTGTGGAAAGAACATATTGATGAACTCGGATGGGTCGATGAGGGGTTCTTCGTTAATCAGCACCCCTATCTTGGGAGTAGTGGTGGATCATCAGTAGTGAGGTCCACCACCGGATTTGCCTCGGTGGTGCGGGCCCTCTTAGCTTGAGGGGCCGCGGGTGGATCCCTAGGCCTGCTTGTCTCGCCCATCGGGGTCGTGAGTGGATCAGCAGAGGTAAACAGGATAGTGGGGATGGGGGAGGTGAGCAGAGTGGTACGGGGGTGTGAAGTGGAGCGAGTGAGCTGGAATTCAGAAAATAAAGGAAATGGAGCAGCACCGCTAGAAATAACCTGAGCCACCACATTGAGATTCCGTACCTGGGTATTGAAGTGGTGGACGACGGGGATGAGTGGTTTGGGGATTTCTTGTGATGGCGCTGCTACCTCCATCTCGGCAGACTGTTGCACTGGTGCCATATTGTCAAAATTGTATCTGGGGAGCCCGTCCCGCATGTGCTTCGTGACCCCCGGCCATGAACATACTTCACGATGGAAGGTAGCATCGTCCAACTGAATTTCAGCGGCGTCATTCGGAAGGTGTCCACTGGAACGAAAGCGGGTCGGAGGTAAGTATGCTTGTGAGTTACCCTGAACCACACTTGCTTGCTATATTCATCCAACAGGTTCCTGGGCACCCGTTGCTAGCATGCCACCACATCCGTCATTAGCCGGTACCAAGACCGAAACACATCTGCATTCACCAGTTTGGTACTGGGGTCATTTGAGACCTGCCATGGAGTGAATTTCTTCGTGAGGGGCTGGCCCTCGGGGATCTCTGCTGCGAACCAGATGTGTGGAGTGTGCCATTTCCACATGGCGAAAGCAATAATCAAGTAGCCATAAATAAAAGTAGTTGCGCGCTTATAATTCTCCTCGCACGCATCGAACAACTCTTTTAACAAGAAGGAACACCAATTTAGTTTGGTGCCTTGGACACAATGCTCAGCAATAGAAATAGTATCAAGAGTGCATTCACCCTTGGTATAATGCCTCATTGTATTGCTGGAAATGAGGTAATAGGCGAATCGAATCTCGGGCTTGTTAATGAGGTCGATCTTGGCTCCTTTTTCCCCCCTGCGAGTGCCATATTTTGCATAGAGGTCCGCATCGCCCAACTTTCGTGCATGCTTGGAGGAGTTCTGGCAGGCCGTTGAGACGTCTGTGCCCAGTTGCGAAAGCCCTGTGAGGCGATGAATGTCGTCGGCGTGAATGGGAATTTCCTTGGTCAACTACAAGGACCCATTCTGAATTCGGCTGAGGAGGAAGCGTGTACACTGCAGAACCGGTCCTGTGGTGCCAAAAACCGGAAGATATCTCAAGTTCATCAGGGACGAGTGCTGAAGGCCCCTGAGCTCTGGTAACAGGCGGCTGGCGGGGTTGCCGGCCGCAGTGGAGTAGTGCTCCATGTATGCCTGCCGCTGGAGGGACGGAAATTTGGCAGCATTTGAGAGGTTGGCATCAATCAAGGCTGCATTATCATATTTTCCCACAAGGTACTCGGTCTTGTGAATCCGAGGGTCAAGCTCTGGTTCAATGACGGCTGGGACGGCCTTCGGCATTTTGGCCCGGCGCTAATAGACCTGTAGAATTTGCCTTGGACGCCTTTCCTGGTGCGGTGCGTTATGAGAATTCAACGGCTCTGGTGCGGCTGCAATTGCTAATTCGAACGGGTCTGGCATTCTTGTGCTTTTGGTGTCCATGCAAGTTATGTCAGCACCTGGCACGAGTGGAGTTGATGAGACCCCCTAACGAGTTAATTCTTGCTGGCATTATTTCTGCGACAATCGTGCGATCGAGCGCATGCCAATGAGTGTTGTGACAGTTGCTAACGGTGGCATGGGGAAATGGGCGGACGCGACGACTGAGGTTACTACGGGTGATGGCCAAATGATGATGACGCGGTTATTTCCAATTATGGTAATTAATGATGCAGATCTAGGCGATCCTACGGATTGACACAAGTGCGTGGGTGGACTGAGCTGGACTAACGTGGAGACTGGTACGGATCCTATAGGGATGACACGTTGGATAGGCGCCGCCCCGACCACAGTCGGTTGCGGTGCGGCCCCCGCAACTGATTGGTTATTGACACACTACCTATGAACAAAGAATACCTCCTATGCTCATCCCGGTTGCGGGAGAGTTATTCAACTATGCTACGCTACGGGTGCTCTCGGGTGCGAGAGTTATTGATGAGAAATGAAAGGTACTTACTCCTGGTAGGGTTTCAGGCGTACGCCATTCACCCACCCAGGAAGAACCGTACCATCCAGATGTGCCAACCGAACGGCTCCGGAATCGCGAATCTCGATAACGAAGTAGGGTCCCAACCAGTGCATCTGTAGCTTTTCTGGGAACTTCTGGAACCTGCTGTCGTATAAAAGAACTTTGTCGCTAGCCTGAAAGATTTTGTGCTTAATGTGGCAGTCGTGCCACGCTTTCTGTTGGTCCTTCTGAACCTTCTGGTGGAATTCAGCCAGGAATCGGCCCTCATCCAGCTCCTGTAACTCATGGAGGCGCTCCTTGAGTGAGGCCTCTTCTGAAAAATTAAGAGACGTGGCGATCAACAAACTTGGTACAATAAACTCGGCGGGGATCATAGCCTCCTGGCCATACACAAGCTGGAACGATGTTTGATTGGTCAAGCGCTTCACCGTAGTCCGATAGGCCCACAATGCAGCTGGAAGGCGCTCGTCCCAGTCATCGCACTGGGCATTGCAGATCTTAGTCAAGCCTTTCTCAAGAATCTTGTTGAATTCTTCCACAGTACCATTAGCCTATAGATGGTATGGGCTACTTTTGTGATGCTGAACCATGAAGGTGTCCAGCAGTGACTTGACCGTGGCATTAATAAAGTGTGTACCCTGATCACTGGTTAAACTTTGCGGGCATCCAAATCGACAAATAATGTTCTCAAAAATGAATCGGGCTGCTGTATCCACCGTGCAATCGTGTACCGCCGCTGCCTCAGCCCACCTGGTAAGGTAATCAGTGGCGGTAATGATGTACCGGGCCTTGGAGTGTCTGGCAACCGGGGCTATGGGACCTACGAAATCGATAGCCCACTTCTCGAGCGGCCGCAACACATGCACTGGGTGTAGCGGAAGCTTGTCCCGGTGAGAGGGCCTTCCCGTCCGCTGGCAGACGTCACATCACTTCACATAGTCCTTACAATCGGTATGTACTGTCGGCCACCACAGGCCAGCTTGGAGAACCTTTCTTGCGGTGGGTTTCGCACCCACATGCCCTCCCGCAACACTGCTGTGACATTCCCACATTACCGCTTCCCATTCGTGGTCAAGGACGCATCTGCGCAAAACCTCATCGAGGCCCAGTTTGTATAGTTGCCCCGCGATCAATTGGCAGTCGGCGGCACGGATGACCAAGTGCCATTTCTGGAGTGGGGTGTAATCCTGAGGGCATTGCCCCGTGGTCAGATAAGTGGCAATGTCGGACAAGTAATCTGGGACAACTTCAACTTGGAAAAGGTCAGCATCCGGCAGCCGATCATCGAGGGAGCTGTCGTTCTCCCCCGTCTCCACCCTGGATAGGTGATCGGGCCCAACATTCAACCTCCCGGGCTTGATGATTACTTCGAACGTGAATTCTTGAAATAACAGAAGCCAACAGCAAATCCGTCCTTCCAGAACAGGCTTATTGACCAAGTACTTCAGAGCAGAGTGGTCCGTGAAAAACTTGAATGACCCCCCTAGAAGATAGTGGCAGAACTTCTGAAGAGAGTAAACCATCGCCAACGCCTCCCTCTCGGTTGTAATTCTTCTCCGCATTGGACAGTTTGCGGCTGGCAAAGTAGACTGGGTGGTTAACTATTGTATCACCGGGTTGCACCAAGACAACCCCAAGGGAAATACTGGAAGCATAGATGTGCACATGGAACTGCTTATCCCAATCTGGATGAACTAGAATAGGCATCGTTGATAGCTTTTCCTTCAGGGTGTCCAGGGCCACCCGACACTCCTCCGTCCACTGAAAGACTTTGGACTTCGGCAGGAGGTTTTCTAACGGAGCAGTGATCTTGGCATAGTTGCAGATGAACCTCTTGTAGTATCCCGTGTGCCCGAGTAATGCCCGAAACTGTTTCACCGTTTCGGGGGCTTCCATGTGTATGATCACCGCAACCTTGGCGGGGTCGATGCAGACCCCTTGCTTGCATACCACATGTCCCAACAACATGCCGAACGGAACGGCAAAAATAAATTTCTTTAAGTTCAAGGAAATCTGCAGCTGGCGACACCGATCAAACATGACCCACAATAGGGTAGCATGTTTCTTTAATAAACTGTAGACAGTCCAGTCATCCATGTAGACTTCCAGGAACTTGTGAATATACTCTCGGAAGGTGGCGATGATAATCCGGGAAAACACGGCTGGAGCGTTCTTCAAGCCAAACGACATGATGTGGTATGCGAACGACCCCCATTCGGTGGTGAATGTTGTCTTTGACTTGTCTTCTTCCGCAATACGCACCTGATGGTAGCCTGAAAAGCCATCAGTGAAAGAGTAGGCTTCGTTCCCCGCAACATGGTCCAACACTTCGTCGCTGAAAGGGGTGGGAAACGAATCATGAATGCAGGCATTGTTCAGACTGCGATAATCGACACAAACACATATCTCTGCCTTGTCCTTCTTATTCTGGATGAAGATAGGGCTCACCCACTCTGCTTCCTCCACGGGGAAGATTAGACCCGCGACCAGCATCTTATCGATTTCCATCTTAACCTTTTCTTTAACCCGCGGGTTCAACCGATAGGGTCTGTGCTTCACGGGTCTGGCACCCAGTTTCAGCATGATGCGCATTTCATCGAGGCCACCTTTGATGCCCTTCAGATCTGCTACCAACGAAGGGAACAAGTCCTCATATTCCTGGAGGAGGCTGAAAATCTCCTTGGTCGCCTCTTCGTCCCAGTAATCGCCCATGGTAGCCAACTTAGGCTTCTCCTCCGTACCGATGTTTAGCTCCTTTGTCTTTAGTGGCCGTAAATGGACCCCCTCAGTGGTCGGCTCTGCATTAATGTTCCGCTCGCCTTCTCTTCAAAATACAGGTGCCTCAGGTCCTCCAGACCATCATCCTTCGGATCGCCGTCAATCCTTTGGCAAACCAACTCTCGCACGGCTGCAGGACGGGAGGGCAGCGTGTAGCCGTTGGTCTGCGGATCGCGGAAAAACAGTACTGTCCTGATAGCGTGTAATGCCTGAGATTCCAACTCTATTTCTCCCGCGAAAGAGAAGCACCGCGCAAATTTGCTCGCGATTTCTGTCCAAGAACTAGTCCCTTGTTTCCGTTCTTCCTCCAAGTACCATGCGTGGGGAATGGTGTCTAAAGAGTGGACAAACCGATGAACCCATAGCTCTTCCGGGTATCCTATACTTCACCACTACTCCTCACAGGTCCACAAGTGGTCCTGCGGATTGGAAGTCCCAGAGTACCGCTGCCTGCTTCGAGGGCCTTCATCTTCTTTGAACCGCGCCCGCAACGCGTCCGTCACCCGACTCCACCGCGACAAGGTATTGCGGTGATTTTTCCACCATCGGGCTACTGTAGACTGTAGTGCAACGTCCAAAAGGGGTAGTTTTCTCCCTTCCGGTACGATGTCCTCAACCTTGGTAATAAAAGTATTGACAACTTGCATGTTTGACAGGGTGGGGTATTCTTTGAACTCAACACCAATCCAACTGACACGGCCAACCTGAGCACATCTCCACGTGCTGTTCTGATCCCAGGTTTGAGCTCTGGACACTGCGCCAACTGACAGAACCGGTTGCGGTCGGATTAATGTAGTCCTCCCGCTTCTCCACAGTCATCTAATAGAGATGGTCCAACATCTGCGCATCCTCTCGGTTATCCATCGTTTCTGTATATTGCGGGCCTTGATACGAGTCGAGGGGCTGAGTGACCCAAACTTCCCCATCCTCAAATATCATCAGCTCCTTCTTGAGGTCAATTATAACGTAATTCTCGAAAGCCCAATCAATTCCTAAGAGGGCGGGATAGGGATATTTGTCTCCCATAATATCAATAACCTCAAAATCCGTGTAGGTTTTTACCCCTGCAATGTCGACCTCGACACCTTCGAGTCGACCGATCGGCAGAATATAGTACTAGTTCGCCATCCTGAGTTGGATGGGCGAGTAGGTCAACCGTGGCTTCCCAAGGCCTCCCACGTCTTCCACGGCAGGATATTCACGTCGGACCCGAAATCCAACATGGTATCACTGATCTGGAATCCCACAACCTGTGTATTGAGCCAGAACTCTTTACCCGTTCGTCGCTTATTTCGCTTGACGCGCTGCACTGATTGGGGGGCTGTGTCCACCGGTTCCCCCAATCCTGTCCTCCCCTATAGTGCCCCTTCCAAAGTACACTTGAGCTGCTGCCGCAGAGCAGCACTGTCAACAATCTTGAGGAATAGCTGGAGCCACTCTTCAATCAGGGTTCCTAGGGCATGCTGTGGCCTAGGATATGTCGGCAGGGGTGCCTCCAGGCCTCCCGCTTCGCACAGCTGAGCAAATGCCTCAACCGCCTCCTGAAAATACTTCTTCTGTGCCTCGGGTCTGATTACTTGGTGCGGGGATGTTGGCCTGACAACTGGTGCCGGCTCCTTTCCGCGAGCGTCCTCCCCCGTTTTCTTACCGCCCCTCATCACAATAGTGACGTTCTGCATGGCCGGAGTCACGACTACTTGCGGCTCGGCGTTTACCAAATTCGTGCCTCTCTGTTGTGCACGTTCTTCCCACTTTTTGATGAGCTCGGGATAGTCTTCTGTCGCATGGGTGTTTACGCGGCACTGGGAACACCACGAATGCCAAGGGAGGGGACATTCGCGAGCCACATGGCCCTCCTAGTCACAGTTATAGCATTTCACTAGCCCGCGCCCCCCAGCGCGGCCTCCGCGCGCCCCGCCCCTTCTTCCTCTAGGAGCCTCATTCACCCTATAGGAGGGTCGATCCAACCGTTCCGCGAGTGCGTCGAGCGCCCGACATTGCTCAGTGTTGTGAGTCGTGGAAGTGCAAAACTCATAATATATGTTGTTTTTCACGTTGGAATACTTCTATAGGATAGGGCACATTCGAGGTGGATGTCCCATCGTCCGACAAATCTCACAATACTCTGTGGCGACTCGGTTGAGTTGGGAGGGGAACCCCGCATAAGGCTGTTGCAGCTAGTATACCCCCTACGGGTTCAGTGCCGTGCCACCCCCCGTGGGTGGCCCCCCTTGAATTGCCATGACTGAGGGTCCCACCCCCGCGCCACGCAACCGAGGACACTCAGTTGCGACATGGCCTTCGACCAGGCAGTGAGTGCACCAAACGTTCGGCCTGGCTGGTCAGACTGGCTGTATCTCCTTGAGCTTTTCAGTCAAGCTAGCTATCTGATGCTGCAATCCCACCAAGGAGGGATCCTGCGGGGCCGGCCCTCCCCGATATTCCTGAGGGTAGCCCGCCATGGCCTCGATCTTCATGGCCTGCTCCAAAGCGTCCTGCAGATTGTCAATTTTCTGTTGGGTGAGGGGGGTTCGCGTCAAGGGAAGAAAAGCCTTGATGAACCAGTCCCTCTGATGGTTCGGGTCGATCGGGTAACTGAGTTTCCCGATTGCGTCCTTGAATCGCCGCATTAGCTCCCATGCGGTTTCTCCTTCCTTCTGTTTAATTTCCCAAAGATCGGACAGACCCTGTTGGTCCGTCTGGGGAAGCTTAAATTCCTAGACAAAATCCCGCTTCACGTCCGCAATGACAGGATTTGGGTGGGCCTAGGACCACTTGATGAACCATCACAGAGCCCTCTCTCTGAGCGTGGTTTGGAACTCTATTAGTTTCCCTGCGTCCGGCATCTGCCGAGCCCTCCAAATGGCTTCGCACAGATACCAGTGTTGCTCTACATCATCATTACCCCGGCCCGAGAACTCGGGATACCGGGTAAAAGACCCAGCCATGTTCACTTGCGGCGGGTTTACCAGGATAAATCCTTCGGGTCCTGGTTGCGTGACTGTTCCACTAGGGAATGCAATACTACTAGTGAGGCTGCTACTAACGGGTGTCGCTGTCGACACTGAGCTACTGTGCAATTGACTCAATGCTTGAAATTTAACGAAAATATTACTCAAAGGTTGATAAAGTACCAGGGGAAGGTAGAGATCCTGGCTATGCAGATTGGTGGGAGTATGGCAGCCTGGAGAACTGAATGCCGTCCGCTCTTGAAACAACTGCTGCATCACAACGTACCATTCACCATCGAAAATTTCGTCGGGCTGCATACCTTCATCATCTTCGTCAGTCACCGTCTCCCTTGCTCGCTTAGCTGAGCTCCCATGCACCCATCGCACTCCCACAGTGGTGCCTTCTCGTCCTTGGGTATCCGCGTCCATAATTCCTACCCTCTGAGGCGCCTCCTTTTGATTCTTCTTCTCGATCTCTCATCTTTTCAAATCTCGCATCACCCTTCTTTGCCACCTATCGGCAATCTGTGCCTGCCGATGTGCACGTCGCTCCCTTAGCATCCTTGCGGCCTCAGCATCCATTCCCCACTCCCTGCATCACACTCTACGTAGCATCGGTCCCTTCAACCCTTCCCCCAGCACTGGTGGTTTACGCTTCCATACTCGTCTTGTGGAATTCTATCAACCCGTCATCCACCATCAGAGCTTTAATCCACAACGGAATATCCTGAAGTAGCTTCCCTCTTAGCCCGGAGCGAAAGATAGCCTCGGCCTTTGAGAAGGATTGATAGCACTCAGCAGCAAACTTCACAATGTATCCTTCCAGTGTGGTCTCCACCCAAAAATCCACCGCGCGGGTCAACTCGGTGTTCAACCGATGCAGAGCCACCAAATCTCTGTGCGCCCACCTGCGGTTTATCTTCCGTGAGCCATCTCGAGGCACCTTCGTTTGTAACCTCTGCAACCAATTGTAAAGGTCGGTAGGGAACTTTCCCCAGAAAATTTCGTACGTATCACCGGCTAAATCTGAGAAAAGGACGAGTTCCTTGATCGCTGCCTCCCCTTTCTTAGTCAACTCCACTTGCTGAGCAATGAAATTTTCTAAATGATTATCCCACCATCGCCGTATCTCCCCTTTGAAGATCCGCGATACCATGGTCTATATCCCCTCATATCATGTGGGTCCCGACAACGGAACCATTGTTGGCGAGTGATCAGGTCTCGCGGGCAAGACCCAGGTTCAGGAGTTGTGGCCAACAAAGGAATCCGCTGTAGTCTAGGATTACGCCGGCATTATCACCCTACTCTGGAGAGTAGAGAGTCTCACCCGAGGCGTGCCGCGACCACATGCAGAAGGGGAATAGACCGGTGGCAAGGAACAGATCCGCAACTCAGTCTCATCAGTGATTAGATTGCATAAATAGAATCACATACGCAATAGCATTCAGAGAGCATACGGATATTAGACAAATGAAATTTTAAAGCATCTCAACCAACACACATGCATGTGAATCACACAAATAGATAGTAACCTGCAATTATATTAAGCTCTTGGCCAAATCCACAGTTACACAGCTTTGCAATGGGCTTACAAATCTGATACATATGCCTTGCGGAACAGAGATGTACATCAGTAGACCCTAGGAACTATAGAGACCTCATCCATAATCTGGGTTCCTGCTGCAACATGCGTTTCTTCTCCTTCAGTTGCTCTCTTCTCTTTGCTTTCTTCCGGGTGACGGCTATTTATTCACCCGCTATCGCGACTGTTAGTTCTTCTTATGTCCTTCTTCAACTGCTTCTATCTTTTCTCTGATTATCTGTGTGTTCTGCTTGCGTTCTTCTGCTGTATCTTCTCCTTATTTGTACTTATGCATCTAGTTTCCTCCGCTATGTGCCTGTTCCTTCGCAAACTTGGTAGCTCCACTGTTTGGTGTGGTTGCGACTTGGTTGCGGCTGCCAAGTGCCCTCGTTCCGCAACCCCAAAATCTAACCGTTATTTCAAATTAAACGTTCAAAACAAGGTTTTTCAAAACAAGGGCCCCAACAATCATATTCATATATGCTTGTGCAATAATTTTTTTCGACTCGATGTAGTCCAAGCCATCTATATCCACGTGTCCTTGATAAATCAAATTCTTTCTTTAGTTACATGTACAAAAGGATTATGAAAATAGTTTATTTTAACCATTATAAGTTTCATAACTTTGAAAAATGTCTAAATGCTGTGAAGGGATTACGTTTAATAAAATATGATAGAGGTCCTTTGATAGTTTTATAACGACTATTATAGGGTTCAGAGTTTTGGAAATTGTAATAATATGAGTAATTTTAAACTTCAGATTATAATTTGGAGTTTTTCATCTGCCAAAAGTTAATTGGAATATCCATCATGGAATAAATGATGTCTGGGAGAACCTTTATTCTCTCAATTTTGCACACATTCCCTTGCTGAGAAATCTAGGGCATATCAATTAAGTGATTTCTCTTCAATTAGTAACTGCTTATGAGTGTTTTTTAGTTTTTTATATTAGGATATTCTTTACTTAGGTTATTAGTGTTCTTATTCATCAAACAACTACCAATGGATGAACCATGAAGATACAAGAGACACAAAATATAGGTTATCAACCTGGGCCAAAACCTCTCACTCTTTGAGAGGAAAATTTGCACAAAATTCTTCTTATAGAGTTTCCAATTGACGAATACCAAGGCCAAGACCCTTAGCCTATTTTTCACTCCAAGACCAAGATACAAGCCCTCTTCCACTTTTATCTTCTTTAGCTTTAGAACTTCTTTGCCTCGACCTCTCTTCTGCTGTAACTATGCTCTAGACTTCACACTTTCTGCTTCAGACTTGGTGAATGAAAATATGTAATAGCACCAAGTCACTGTGAAAAAACCACTATAATATCACTGAATTGAAGTTATTGCAGTAGCACACCGAAACCTGTGGTCACTGTTATCCTTTCGCAATAACATTGTAATCCCGTGGTCATTTTGTGCTTCTACAATAACACTGTAATCATGTGGTCACTATTATGCTTCTGCAATAACACCGAAACCTCTTCCTGAAGATATACGAACTGTGATATTCGAACCTTATTTCAGAATGTGATCCAAACTGTTTTTCACTGTTTTCTACGAAGTTCTTACACTTATAGATATATTTGCTTGTCCATGAAATAGGCCGACATGAGTCCGTAAATAGTTGTGTCTCCATTTAATGGTTTAGGCCGACATGAGTTCACTTATGGAAGCTGACTTGAAGAGGGATGAATTGTGATTGTCTTGGAGGGATACTTGACAATTCTATTGACTCATACATAAGTATAATATGCCTAAGAAGGGTCCTTAATACATGACATAAACTCAAACTTATTTTATGACCAATCCTAAGGACTCACAATGGGAGTCATACTAAAATAAAATTCATTGCTCATGAAACCCATGAGACAAGCATATTAATAATTTTACTTTTCTTCTTTTCATTAATTACATAAAATCACAATTACCTATATCATTATGAAGACCGATCCTAGTTACTTTTCAACATCCCTCTTCACACACTTCTCCTGCAATAAATTTTTTTTTTAGGACCTGGGATATGGCCTATTGTATAGAGTAAAGACATAATTTGTCTCTCAGAAACTCATGCACATGATGGTTACAAAACTCCTACGTTTGATGGTTATTTTAAGTTACTAGTTTGGAATGAGGTAGCAAAAAATGACAAAGGGTACGAATGAATACTAGTTTTAGTGAAAGAAAAATAAGCCTGTCACATTCAATTAGTGAAATAAGACACAAATAAACAATATTTATGGTTCAAAATATCAGAGAATGAGAACCACATATGAATTGCATCATGCTATTTTTCACCTCAAGTCTCAAAAGCTTACAAAAATAAAGGGCTAGACAACAAAGATCCATATGCAAATTTAAAGCAATGTATTGCCGCATATTATTAGCAGGGAGAAGTTCCTTCAGTGGGATATTTCAATTCTAGAACAACAAATCAACAAGATAGTATTCATTTTTGCAAAGAGGATCATAATCCTCTTTGGCTCATTGAAGAGGATAATCCCCAATGGTTGAGATGTTCAGAAGATGACAAAGTTAGCAATCATTTTGGAGAGAATTTGCATACGTTGTGTGGTGCTTTCAACTTAATTATCTGCAATGGTCTAGATAGATGGAAAAGGTATGGGAACTTCATTTGAAACACATGAAAAGGGGAAAGTGTCATTGATTATGTTTTTTGTTCAAAAAATTTAAGAGAAAGGATAGACGAAGTTAATATTGGAGAGTATATTTGGGACTTAAAATTAGACCATAACCAAATTTATATAAAGATATCTTGTTTAGAGGAAAGGAAATATAGGAGGAAAACCCAATGTTCTTGACAATCGATATCAAGGGGAAAAATTATTCTAACACAAGAAAATTGGACGATCTTCAAAACATTACTGGAGAGATCAATTCTGAATGAGAAAACTGGTTCCCAAAGCCTCAACAGTCATGAGGGTGTACTTGAGAAGTGCAAAAGAGAAAAAAAATAGGAAATCAAATTAAATTAGTTTTCTGTAAATACTTGGTTTGATGAGGAATGAAAAATGGAAAGGAGAACCTTGAATAAGGTAGGCAAGGGGAATATGAATGTAAAGTTATATAATTATATTTTAAAAATGAAAAAAGATGATTTCATGCAAACAAGGCGAGAAGAGTTAATATATATAGGAAATAATAACCCAAATATTTTTTGGCAAGAACTTTAACCAAGGAAGAAGCAATATGAAAATAATATTAAAACCAATCAATGGTTTGACTAAGAAAGATAACTTTATGAGAAAGAATCAGGGGTTGAGCCTCCTCCTATGATCAACACAACTACAAATATTTTCACATTACAAGAGGTAGAGGTAGGAATTAAGGAGTTGAAAAAAAGAAAGGAAAAGGACTTGGTTGAACTTCAAGAAAAATATCTAAAGTGGGGAATGAACACTCTTGCACTACATATCATGGAAATATTCAACAACATCATTCGACAAGGATTCCCAAGATATTGGACAACTAACCTAGAAATACACCTTTTTAAAACTGGAGTGATTAATAATCCTTCCAAATATAGAACCATTATAATCAATCCTTTGTTTGGAAACATTTTCAGCAACATGTTTGAAAATATAATCAGTAAGTGGGAAGAAGTTAAAAAAAGAGGGAAAAAGGGAAAGTAGGTTTTAGATCGAAACATTTTACAATGGATCCTGGTATCACATTGAGACATATTATTGAAAAGGTTTAGGGGGACAAAGAAGAAGTATTTTCCTGCTTTATTGACTTCAAAAATGCACTTGACATGGTCACTAGAGTTAATTTGTGGCATAGAATAGAAGAACTTGAAATTCCTTTGCATTATAGAGTCGTTTTCCATAGGCTTTATGAAGAGGTGAAAGTCAAAATTAGAACTTTAGTAGGAATTTCAGAAAGCTTTAGAAGTGACATCGAAGTCAAGCAAGGCTACCCTTTATCTCCTTCTCTTTTTGATTTATATATTTATAAACTAGAAGAATGAATAAATATACAAGGTGGGAATGATGTTTGACCGGGGGAGTTTGTGATAAAGATTCTTTTATATGTTGATGACCTTGTATTGATTTCTAAATCGACCCATGGATTGCAGATGCACCTATATTCCCTTGAGAATTTTGAAAAGCAATGGGGATGCAAGTCAATACCAGAAAGACCAAAATAATGATTTTCTCTAATAAAAGGAAGCATAGGAAACACACATTCTTCTTTTAAGGAACAATTCTCGAAGAAGTA
Organism: Pinus albicaulis; assembly: GCA_034641835.2. Classification (NCBI taxonomy): domain Eukaryota; kingdom Viridiplantae; phylum Streptophyta; class Pinopsida; order Pinales; family Pinaceae; genus Pinus; species Pinus albicaulis. Next base: position 142,195,941 of record CM076582.1, read on the forward strand.
AATGAATACAAGTACCTCGGGATTGATTTCAGCAAAAAGCTTAATTGGGAGGACTGCAAAAAGAAAAGAATTTAAGGAGGGTGGAAAGCATTATATGCTCTTCAAAATAGATGTAGAGAGGAAAATTTATGAGATTGGAAAATGATTAAAGTGACTTTCGGACTCCTAGTTTTTCTAGTGATATTATACAGGTATGAATTGTTGGCTAGCAAAATCTCTATCCCAAAATGGAAACAAATTGAGAAAATCCAAAAATGCTTGATCATGAGCAAGTTCAAAATAAAAATTTCAGTTCCTTATGACATAATGTTGAGTGAAACAGGAACAACTCCCATCGAAGCAATTTATATGGTGTGTCCCATAAGGTACCTAAAAGGAATTGAGCAAATGAGGGTTGTTAGATGGCCTAAAGTAATCTTCAGTGAAGGCATGAGTGAAATAAATAAACCATGGATATGAAAAAACAACAAATGGATGCAAAAATGGAATATTTACCTCAATGCCTATCCCACAAACAATAATGATTTAAAGGGTTTTGTTATGGTGAAGTTTCATAAGCGTATATGGGGAAAAGAGTTGGGTAGAAAGAAGAAGTACTATGTTTAGGAATTCAACCCCACTTGTGATCCCCCAAAAAACGAGTACATTGGAGATAACATTTTGTGGAGAGAAAAAATTCTTATTGCTCAATTAAGAACTAACTTGCATCAAATTCGGTGTGAAACAGGATGGTGGAAAAGACCTAAAGAATCTTGGGAAGAACATGTGTGTACTTTTTTCACTTTTGGGGTATTGGATTTGGAAAAACATTTCATTTCAGAATGTGATGCTTTCAGAGACATCATAGACAATTATGGAAATATGTTAGCATTGGTCCCTTGGATTTGTATTTTCAGTGAGGGGACTATTAGAAGGTTGGGTCAAATCATCATGAATTTGAAACAAAAAAGGATTGAATTGCAAAAGGAGAAAAATAGGGAAGGTGGTGGTTCCATAAACTATTTTTAGTCTTATGGACATTAAAACATCATTCCTTCATTCACATAGTTCAAAGAAAATATTCAAAATAAACATACTGATGCTCGAGATAAATTTAAGTGAAGATCCTGAATTGCATCCTGTAATGAGTGTAACATTCTTCCTGTCTCCAATAAGCATACTACCTTTTTTTGAGACTATAACCCTCTTTTCATAGATTCCCTCCTTCACATGGACTACATATCTCCTGTTACTTTTACTAGGAATGATATTTTCTAATTTTTATTTCAATCTCATGGAGATGTATGTGGAGATCAATCGCGATTGAATGATAAAAAAAATGACTTGTACAACTGAAAATAAAATAAAATAAAAATAATAAATTAAAATTTCATAATTAGATAAAATTATAAATTTTTTATGTGAACGCTAGAATAGTTTAGATGATTCCTTAAAGATTAAATAATTTACATAGTTTATTGAATTTGTAAACATGATAAATAAACCCTAATCTATCATTTAAGGTGAGGGGTACATGATATTGATGAGTAACATATTTCTTTATGGTGGTAGATTTATTTCACTATTTCAATTTACTACATATTTATATGGATTGACCATTAAATAAATGCATGGCAAGGAAATAAGTCTTTAACATATTTACCTTTCTCATAAAAACTTAAAGTAGTTTTAAGGCATCATCAAAACATAACCATGTTGTTGGAACACCTAATCCTCCATGGGTAGGTTTGGAATGCGAAAAGTCACAATGGAGTCCAAGTGACCTTGGAATGTGAAACCAAGAGTCACACCATTGTACTATAAATGTACATCATGTATAATGGAAAAATAAGAAAGCCTCACGCTTATCCTTCATTGTGTTGAGTTTCTTGTTGTGTGTGTGTGTTTATATTTCCCCACACCATGTGTGTGTTTAACATGGTATCAGAGCCATGATGTGTGGCCTTTGTAAACCATTGCTCGATTCTCTGCGTTAAGTATTCTCCTTGGTTCTATCAATTTTGAGCTGGTACGTCTACCGAGAGATATTTTGAGCTGGTGCATCTACCGGGAGATATCTACATTGAATGGTATGTGTTAATATAATTGAAGATCACAACATTGAATTGTTTAAACATATTCTATATGAGTTGAATGACTGCTCCATCGATGAATGCATTCAAACGCTTCAGTTCCAGTAGAATAACGTACTAATCTGAGGTCAAATTCCATTGGCTCGATTCATTTATTTGATTGAGCGTTTCCGGTATTTTGAAGTTTGCAAGTCAGATAGCCTGCCAACCTCTATTTTTGGCTTCCTCTCTGAGCATAAAATTCTGGAAAATAATATGGACCTATCCACATTCTATAGTGCATAATCCAAACTCCGAGTTACTGAAGCAACCTAGAATTTCGCTGCCTCACTCGAGTCATAACGCTCTTCGCTTGCACATTTAATACATTTCTAGTCATAACCTATTTGACCATTCAACGTCTTCTCAATTCTTGGAAGAATATTGCCAGAACGAGTAAAGGTTTGTCATGACTGCCGACTTTGGAAAATCCAAAACTGAAATTCACTCACCCTTAATGCCTGATACTAAACTCCTCGCAGAAAACGCCCAGTAAAGCCTATAACGGGAATGCAGTGATCTACAACGTGTAACAAAAAGAATGAGTTTCCAAAGTACACGAACCCTTGATCATTAAATCAATGAATTGAGCCCCAGATCTTCAAGCCCGAGTTCGTCTTCTAACTTGTTAGAACTGTCATTACTATTTCTTGTTGCACATTACCTCTCGGTCCACCAACTTCTGCTCCAGACCACTAATACAACTGCACTCCACAACAATGCTCATCCACGTTGTCCATACACCGCTCCTCCCAATCCAATACCTCCTTCATCATATATAACACGTTTCTCCTCTCCCATATTGTGTAGACTTTCATGAGTTGGAGGAAATCAATCGTGGAAATTCAGCCATGTTCACAAAGTTTTGAATAGATTTGATTATGAAATAAATTGTTCACAAAGGCAGTTACGACTTCATAGTTCCCAGAACAATAGGAGAGAACTCGAAGAATTCAAAACGTATATGGGTTTGGGGTTTCAAAGGCAATTCCACAATTACTCGTCGTTACTACTTCTTTTGGCTCAACTTTAGATATGATGGCAAGCTAGCTGGAAACAAATAGGCACGAATTCTATTGTTTTTGTAGTAAATTTTAGTAGTGTAGACTCAATATACGAACACGAAAATCTCTTTCACATATTTTAAGTAAGAGAACCTCAGCTTTGATTTTTGACACAGGAGGCAGTGGCGTAGAAATTTTGTCGTTGTCAGTGAGTATTGCTATTACTGTAGCCCCATCTCATTCTCATTGGCATATTCTTGGCTACAAGCTGCAGCAGAAAAGAAATGACTTACTCTAAAATATTCATCCATCAGCAGAAGGACTACAAATAAAACTTTTGTTGGCGGTCGGGATGCCCTTGAGATGGCCTTCGATAAAGCCGTAGAGAAACACCAATAGTTGTTGGAAAGATGGAGTTTGAACAATAATCCAAGGTCTTGAAAGGTTGTTCTTGGACACAGAGCTCTTCTTTTGCATAACTCTGGATTGACCAAAAAAAAAAAAAAAAAATGTTCTCCATATTCTGAATTATTTTGGTAGGAGCATATTAAATGTTGAAAAATCATAAAGATGAAGATCAGTAGCTATGTAGAGTTTATTGCATGGTCCTCTAGCAATTTGTTGTATGGATTAATCCGTCTTGCGGACAAGACCGATCTCCCTAGTACTAAAAGTATCTAGCAACAAACAGCCAAACAGACTAATCTTTCTCTAAGCATATATGATCTATGAAAAGCTCTATATAGGTGTAAAAGACTTACTGTTTTTCCAGTGCTTGTTTGAAGTTGTTGTTATCCCTCGCGCGCTTGAAGGAGTTTCGCTCGTAAACCTGCAGTCATAAACAAGAAAAATATTACATAGCACCTGTATAGAAATCATCATAAACCATGCTTATCACAGTGATCAAGGAATCTATGAAATAAACCATTGATTGAAAGCTTATTGAGAAAAATGAGTATATTTGTATTAATTTCAAAAGAAGAAAATCCTTACAACTTGAGCCTTGATGTTGCACAGGACTTTCCGGGGTCCGAAGCAGGAATCTCCTTTACTTTGATAAGCTCTGCACTCCTCCAACCAAGACAAATAGAGGTATGCAATCTCTCCTCACAAAAGTCTTAGTTAACTGAGTCTAAATCTCAACAACACTTAACTTCAAATATTCTAAAAGCTTGAACTCCCTTTGAGGCTACCCAATGCCTCTTTTTATAGTGGAAAAGAGGAGGTTTTATATTCCAAGTATGAAGGGATAGAATCCTCCTTCAAAGGGATAAGCTCTTCACATCAAGGGGTTAGCTCCATAAGGTAAGGGATTCATGCACCTCACAAGAGTGGTTCTGCCACCGCTAGATCCATTCTAGAAGCTTCCAGAATTTACTTTAATTGAGCTTTTTGGGATTTAATTGCGCCTTTTTAATCTTACAGGGGTCCGCACCTATAACAAAGATAAAGTGCATTTAGGAACGCAGGAAAGCTGAACATTGGGTGTGGGACCGCAGGCAAGATAGCTAGAAAGTGCGACACCAAAGTTTAGGAGACTTTTAGAAATTTTTTATGATTTTCAAGGCTTGACATGAGGAACTGATATGTTAGACTTGCAAAAGGGAGAAGTATGAGTAATAATGAGCTCATACACATGGCAGAGTGTCAGGATGACAATTTTCAGTGTAACAGATTTCCCCCTAAAGTGCAAAGTCTGGAATAGATGATGCTGAAGTCTGTCATATATGAAGAGTGCAGTACTTTATCATTTCAAGGATCATCCTGTGGTCACCCCAGTCAGCACCTGTAAAAAAATTCAATGCAAAATATATATTTATACATATCATCACTGAGGTAGGCATTCCCATACTTAGATTAAACTAACTAAAAACTGATTCAACTGTTCTGATAAAAGAATGATTTTGAGTACATGACAGTATAGACATGTGTGAACACAGTATGGACGCAGCCATCTGTTTATAAATAGTCCACTGTATAAATGATAAAAAAATTCCTCACAGCCTAGATGGTAGAAACTAGATCCAGGGTCTTGATTTCCGCATCTCGAACTAGTACGATTCTATCCATGCGAATGAATGTGTCAAAGTCGAACATGGTAGAAACCACTTGATTACCAGTCAATGATGTAAACTATTAACAAGTGTGAGAGTAACCACCAGTAATGTCAATGGCTCTCAAAATACATAGTACAATCCATGGAATGTGAATGAATGAGCTGAAGTTGAACATCTCACGGAATCATTCGATCAAAGGTCGATGATGTAACCCGTCGTCGAAAGCGAGAAACCTGCCATTAAGGCATGCAGATTTCAAGGTACTGACGATTTCTAGATCAACTTCCCAGATAATGAGTTGTCGTCGATAGAAAGCAATCTGTCGTAGGGAAGCCCACAACACAAAATTATAGATAAAGTTTTGAAAATATATTAGCAAGGACTGACTCAGGGATGGTCAAAATGGATGAAAAATATTTTGCAGATGAATGGTTTATTTGAACTGTCCTCTTGAACACATAACGACACTGCAGATGGCTTGGCGACAATTGACCCAAAGCTAATACCCAGAAATTGGATGAATACTTTCAATGAGGTTTGATTAACTGTTAGGCAAAGGATTTCCCAACCCAGGTGAATGAAAGTTTCATGTTTAAGAGTGGTTGACTGAATTTTTGAAGAATCAAAATACAACAAACACGCCCATTTTCCTCTCTTTTCCCCCACCATTTCTGGAAAGTACCTCTTTATTTTTGACAAGATTGAGGAGGATAACATTTGCTTGTTTATAAGCTCATCCTTCGGATGAGTCCAACTTAGTTTAAGATTCAAACCCTAAGAAGGAGTGGTTTGTTCCTGTTTGAAATTGAACAGGTCCTTTACTGTTAAATTTTAACGAGTCCAGTATAGGAGAAACTCAGTGTTTTTAAATTTTAGGGAGTCAGAAGAAAAAACTTAAGAAAACTCCATGGGTGTAATTTTTCGTAAATTTAGTCTCTTAGGCCCGAAAAAGGAAAAAATAATGCAGGAGAGAACTATATTGACCGTAATTAGTCAACGTATACCTTTTTCGTAAATAGTCCATTTCAGTCCGTAAAAGGGGTAAACTTATACTGAAGGGATGATTATTCATTTACTTTAACGAGTTCGAACAATCAAGTAATCGATGATCTTTTCATGTTTAGAGAGTCTGAAAAGGGCTTAAAAGAGGACTCCAATGTTTCTATTTTTCGTGATTTTTTGAAAGAGTCCGAAAAAGTGATAAAAGTATGCTCTTTGTTGAAAAATGATCAACTCTCCTGAAAAATCCAATTTCTGCACAAAAACTTGAAACATTACACATACCTGTTTAAGATGAGTAAAAATGCTTCAAAAATACCCTTTTTAAAGTGAAAAATAAATAAATTAAAAATTCATCTATTCGAAAAAAATTATAAAAAGGACTTTTTCAACTTCATTTTTACCGTTCAAGTTCAGAGTGAAAAGTAGAAGCTTTTGGGTAAAAAAGTTCCTGTGAAGATTTTGGAAATTAAGTCCGTTGAAATCGAGAACCGTCAGTCCCAAGTAATCCACGACCTCTTAATCTTGCATTTCATCCATTTATAATTCGTTTTTAGGCTTTAAATTTTATTTTTAAGGGAAAAATATGGTTCGAAAATCGCCCGCGGGGGTCCGCAGGTGACACATATGGTACCTGCGGACCCCGAATTTTTTCTACAAAGAAAAAAGTTGTGGGTCCGCACTTTACTTACAGAGCGCATGCGTTCTTACGCACTGTTTACAAAGGTAAAGTGCGGTCCCCGCGCGTTTAAATTTAAAACTCAAATTTTCCTTTTGCCGCCCAAAATTTTTCAAATTAGATTGTTCTAATCTATCTTTTTATGTATTTTAGGATTAACAAGATGTTGATTTGGAGAGAACGTGAACACAAGGACGTGGATGACGCCGCAATGCTCCATATGCCCACAATGCAAGCATTAAGAGCGTGCGGTTTATATAAATTCTGGGCCATCCAAGGCATGAGAGCACAGGTAGAGCTCCTGACATGGCTGGTAAACAGGTGGAACGTGCAGGACCAATGTTTCATTATTGGCGGCCACCGGCTCAAAATCGAGCTGGAGGACATTTATTTTCTGACTGGTTTGTCCAAGAGGGGCGAACAACTCTCCTTGTTTGGGACTAGGCCAGGTGGCCAGACTGTCGCTAGTCTTTGGTAAGAATTCTGTAATGATGAAGCAGACCCCAGGGACAAACAGATTGATATAAAAACTATCATCCGTCCCGAGCTGAAAGTTATTGCATTTACTGTTACTAGGTTGTGTGGGAGCGCAGCATTGCTTGTAGCTACTGGTTCTCAGATGCGCATTACTGTGGACTGTTTTCGCGGCACCATTTTCAACTGGTGTGACGTTGTATTGGCTAATATAAAAGGCCAACTAACTAGAGCAAAAAATGGGAAACTGAATAACTTTGGATATGGATCCATCGTCGTCTCCTTTGCTCTAGAGAGGATTCCTATGCTAGCTCCACAGAGTATCCCTGTTGATGCTGGTCGACTTAGAGAACCTAGGATGGTTCGTTGGTCCGCACTGATGGCCCGTCACGGTATTGAGGGTGCTGAGATTGTTCGATTTCCTTCTTCATATTTTCGTTGGCTAGATCGCCAAATTTTTTTCATAGAGGATTTTCCGTACGCCGGGATAGATTTCCGCGGCGATCGAGAGATGACTCTCCCAGCAGGGGAACAGTGGGATGACTCAAGTAAAAAATCTTTTTTCAACAATTTCTAAGTTCTAATTTTTTTTAATATTTAAATCGTCTTGAAAATTAATAACCAAAAGTTTGTTGAATACAAATGTGGGCCCACGGCGACCAGCCCATCTCCAACCTTATGAAAGAAGACAACCAGTTGCAGCCGCACCAGCTCTAGCAGGCCAATCAGCAGAAATATTGACTGATTTAGAGCATCATATAGAGCGTTTGAATCTAGACATTCCGGAGACAAACATAGATGACATTCCACTCAGATTGCAGAGATACGTGATTGGTGTTCCATGACCTTTTAGGAGGTTCCTGTGCAGGGTGGCTTGGGCAGTGGTTTCTTATCGTGATCACCATCAGTGATGGGATGATCGTGTTGTAGACTCATATTTTTGACATTTTGTGTTATCATTTGCCGATCATAAGGTGTTTCCAACCTATGATCGAAGATGATGTATATTTTTTGAAAACACTTCTATCCTATGATATATCACTATTTACTGGCTATTTGTATACATGTTATGAATGTTATTTGTTTTACTATTTTGATCATTGCAAATGTTGATTTATCATACTAGAAGCAACTGCGTTTGCTAATGTATTTAAATGTCTTGGAATATGCTGATATTAAATGTAGTCAAATTCACGTTCAAAGAGACGAACTCTTAAAAATAACCGTAACAACACTGGATTTCTAATGGCATAAACTCTGTTAAGTTGTAATACAACAAGTTCAGAATCCAACCTCACAATCAAACTCCGAATCCAAAATAATATGGACTCAGATAATAACTCAATCACTGCACTATACTCGCCAATGTTATTCGTTGTTTGACCAAGGCTTACCCCATGCATGGAAACTAACTCGTCAGAGGGTGAATAGATAACCCAAGCTGCGGAAGAAATGTTCCGTGTACTACGACAAGCACCATCAGAAAAACCAATGTAAGTTTGAAGAGACGTCGACATCTGCAATATCAAGAGTAAAACTTAGATAAGTAGGAATAGTGATAAAAACACACTTCTAAACTAGGCAAACCTTTCTAATCTAAGACACACCAGCAGTAAAGAAATCTTACCTAAAAAATAAAAGATCTCCATACCAAGTTTAAGCATAATATCGCTTCAGATATAACCCATTTCTGGGCTTATCTAAAGGGATATCATCAAAATCTATCAGCTCATAGGCCCCTTTTGCCAGTTTTTGCTTAACAATGAAAGGACCATGCCACATGGGCATGAATTTCCCAGCTCCTAGCTTATCATTGGCTTGATCATAAACTAAGACTAGGTCTCCTTCTGAAAAATTTCAAGGGGTAACACTTCTATCATACTGAGCTTTTACTCTTTTGACATGAGCCTCGTTTTCTATTGCAGCGTTTCTCCGATTTTCATCCAATTGAGCCAAGTACAAAAAACGTTTCTCCTCTTCAGACGTAGCTGGGAGTAACTCTATGGCTAATTTCAAAGATGGAATTTCGCATTCAATCGACAACACAGCTTCCAAACCATAAACGAGTTGAAAGGGAGTGAAACCAGTTGATGTTTTGACTGAGGTTCGATATGCCCAAAGTGCTGAAAATAACATGGAATGCCAATTCGTCTTGTGAATACCAATAATTCGTCTGATCATGGTCACTAAAACTTTATTTATGGCTTCGACTAGACCATTGGCTTGTGGATAATATGGAGTAGAACTATCATGACGCAAACCCAGTTGATCTGTCAGCTCAGTCATCATGACGTTCCGAAAATGGCTTCCATGATCAGTAATAATGGCTTGAGGAACACCGAACCTAGCAATTATGTGATTAAACACGAAAGTTGCAGCAGTCTTGCCATCAACTGAAAATGTAGGCATCGCCTCGGCCCACTTAGTAAAATAATCTACTACTAAGATAATATATGCATGCCCCCCGGCTGAGTGAGGGTTACATGTAATAAAATCGATACCCCATTTCGCAAAAGGACCGACAACAATTATGGGATGAAGAGGAGCGGGTGGCGCGCGCATCTTACAATAAAAAAGTTGACAATTGTGGCATTTCCGGACTGCATAAATACAATCTTTGAATAACGACGGCCAGAAATAACCAGCGCGCAATATCTTTTGGGCTGTGGCATACCTAGACATATGACAGCCACATGCTCCAGAATGGCAGTCATTTAAAACCTTTTCAACTTCTTCATGAATAAGACAGCGTCGGAAAACAGAATCCACTCCATGACGATAAAGTGTATCACCAATAATATTGTACTGTTGGGATTGGAAACATATCTTCCGTCGCTAAGATCGCGAGATTTCAGGCTGAAAATATTGGGTTTGGAGATAAACGATAATATCTCCATACCATGGATCAAGTGTACTGATAAGAAATAGAGATTCGTTCGCAATGGGCTGATCTGCCACAGTTTCAGTATCGGTAGAGGAGAAATCACATATTAGTTCCACAAAGATCAAGGATTTCTTTGCCTTGGATTTTTAAAATTCCAAGTCGAATTCCTGAAGGATGACTATCCATTTGGAATACTTGCCCCCTAGAAATTGTTTGGTCAAAATTTACATCATAGGGTTGCAATAAGAAATTACTGTAGTTTTGCGTAACAATATGTAATGTCTAAATCGTTGGACAACTTGAACATCTGCCAAAGAAAATTTCTCCACATGCGTATACTTAATCTCAGTCGGATGCAGATTTCAACTAAGATAGTAAATCACATGTTCAGTATGAGATTCATCTTCCTGAACTAACACCATCCCAATGGTGGAATGTGAAGCGGCGAGATATAAAATGTAATCCTGGTTGTAGTTGGGAGGATGCAATAACGGTGCATGGGTCAACGCGTGTTTAAGTGCATCAAAAGATCGATTAGCGATCTCATCCAAAAAGAATGGAATGTTCTGTTTTAGCAACTGGGTAAAACCTTTTGTAAGCTCGGCGTAGTTAGGAATAAATCGACGTAAAACGTTTGCTTTCCCCTGGAAACTTTGGAGTTGGCATAAAGTCGAAGGAGGAGGTAATTTGACAATAGCTTCGACCTTCGACGGATCGACGCGAATACCTGCTTTCGAGACAACAAATCATAGTAAACGACCCGACTCAACACAAAAAACACATTTGTGTGGATTCAACCAAATTTGATAATGGCGAAATCTCATAAAGATATCACATAAATGTGTAAGATGGTCAGCCCTGCGTGATGAATGAGCAGGTAAATCATCGAGATACGGTTGCACAATGTGCTTAATGTCATGAAACGCATAAGACATTGCCCTCTGAAAATTTGCTCCAGCGTTCTTCAATCCAAAGGGTAGTTTGCAGTAAGCAAATGTCCCCCAAGGACAAATAAAATTTGTTTTTGGCTGATCAGCAGGGAGTATGTTTATTTGATTATACCCTAAAAAGCTGTCCATAAAGGAAAACATTTCACTGCTGGCACAATAATTGATTATTTGATTGATATAGGGAGTTGGATAATTGTCTTTAGGACAAGCTCGATTAATATCCCTATAATCGATACATACTCGTATCGTTCCTTGTTTTTTAGTCACAGGAACAATATTAGATACCCAATTCGTTAAGGGAATCAGATAAATGAAACCTGCACGAAGTAATTTTTCAACCTCTGCTTTGATAGCAGCAAATTTTCTAGGATGCATCTGACGTAGACGTTGACGGACAGGTTTGGCATCCGGGTAAGTCTTGATTTCATGTACGACAATTGACGAATCAATTCCTGGAATTTCTTCATAGGACCACGCAAACACATCACACAATTCTTGAAATAGGGCTTTATAAGTTTGAATTTCTTCTTCAGTACAGGAAGCACCTATATGAATGTTTTCAATTATTCCAAGTTTTACTGAAATGTCAATTGGAATGGTTCGAGAAATATTTTCCAAATTTAACTCAGAATCATGATTTTTCAATGGATTCTGCGGTTCCTTGACATATTCAGTAGTAAATATTGAAGCGAAATCATCTTCAAAATCATCTAGTTCAGGGAAAAATGAAGATCGATAATGTAGATCTTCCCATGGTAAATCATCAACAGACCATAATTCACGAATCTGCTCATCAGAATGAATAGGTTCAAGAAATGTCGTTGTTGCTGAACCAGATATTGAAAATGATTCTTCATGGATCCCATTCATTGGATCAATTTCAGTTGAAGAGGGGTCGGAAAATGACTGTACAGCCTGATATGCAAGTTCAAATGGACTCAAAGGCATCATGCCAGCAATTGAATCTAACTTGGATTCGGAAGGTACGATCCAAGGATCATCAAACATAAGAGAGTCTGACGAAATCGTATGAATAGTTGCAACAGAAGGCGATACGTTAGGAGGAGGAATGGAAAAAGTTCCTAGCAAACCAGATCTTTAATCAAACCTACTCTAACATCCTTATAAGGGATAACCGTTTTACCAACGTGCTGGATTGTTTCTGTAGAGGCTGGGTCAGAAGTAAAATAAGTTAACTGATCTATTGTAACGATCTTTCCTTGATATGGAAATTTTATGAGTCGAAAGACCGAAGAGACAACAACAGTCATATCGTAAGACCAACTACGACCCAGAAGAAGGTTGTAATCAAGAGGGGCATCAACCACTTCCACATCTAGATTTACAATTTTACCTTCAACCCCTATGGGTAAATCCTGCAAAATACCAAAAGGGTGGAAACCTCGACCATCAAAAGCCTTAAGAATCATCGAAAATTGGTTCAGTGTAGGAGAACCAAGTGATTTCCAACACTGAATACACGTTGAAGCTCCCTCATCAATCACAGTCCGATAGATCGGTCTGTTTTTGACTGTCACCGGAATCTGGAAAGCCATTTGGTGAGGTAGGTGAGGTGTAATATTTTCTAGATCGAAGATTATAAGATTAGAATCCTGAATATCAACATCTCCTATAGCAGACAAAAGCAATTTACGCTGTGCTGGGCATGATTGCAGCACTTCCAAAGCTGACATCGCTGAAGGAGAAATAGCTAAGTCTTCAACAATGTTGTAATTCTGAGCAGCTCTTACATGTGGATTGAAAGCTGATTTACGAAGAACACCTTTAGCAGGTGGTTTGATTATTAAGTCTGGGTTTGGTTTCTCGATCTGTAGCAGACCAGAAACAGGAGGAGGTGTAGTTGATGTATTTGCATTAGAATATTCTACTTCTTTACCATCAACAAGATTCTTAGTACCATAATCTTGCGATCGTGTCGCAATCCTTACATGAGACATCATCAAAATGGGCTCTTCTGAAGCAGTTGAGGTAGAACCAACCATCTTACTATCTTGACTCGGAAAGGGATCCTTCAAGATAGCAGGTTGTGAACCTTTGACGAATTTTGCAACCTCGGCCCGATGTGGGCATTCCTTAGTAAAATTATCTTCGTCACAAATGTAACAAGGATAACGTGGTTTACGTTTTTCGTCATTGGATTCATTTTTATCAGTTTTTTCTTTCGAATTCTTTTTGTTTTTATTCTTACCTTTCTTTTTACTACCGGATTTAGATTTAGTTGTAGATGTCTCCACAACATGAATATCGGCAGAAACTTCAGGGGAAGATTCTCCTTTCGGGGAATCATGTAAAGTTATAATTGGAGAAGAATTCTTTGAAGATTTCTTCTTGCTTTTAGTATTGACCGTACCAATCATACTGTTAGTGGCATGAGACCCTGAAGGAGCAGCAACTATTTGACCTTGTTTTGGAAGGTCTGGGATTTTTTCATGTAAAGTACTTGACTGCGTATAAACGAGGTCAAAGTACTGAGCTTGAGCAATTACTTGCTCTTCAGTAACAACACCAGCCTTAGCTACATCTTTAGTAATCTTGGGTAACAATGATTTAACAAACCATTCTGCAAAAATTTGATCCGGAATATAAACTTTCACCAAACGTCTCCTACATCGCCATTCATGAATATGATAAAAAATATACGTAGACGTGGATTGTTTCAGCGAAGTTAATAATTCCGTACCATTGTCATATCTGACCGACAACTGAAAATGAGTCAAGAAGGCAGTTGCTAACGACTGAAGTTATGAAATGAGCCTCGTGGTAACTCAATGTACCATTTGGCTACAAGACCAATAAGAGTTCTTTGGAAAAGACATAAGCGAATCGAATCATCAATGATTGAATTAGACGCACACCAAAGGTGATAAGTCATGACGTGATTTGATGGATCCTCTCCTGACTTACCTTCGAATTTTGGTATATCACTGGGCAACTTATGCGACATTGGCGGCCAGTACGGATAATAGAAAATTGGATCATTCGTAAGGCGCGTCAAATCAGGTAAATCCAAAGTTGCGATAAATGGTAACTGACGGTTAGGGTCACAAAAACCCTGAGTAGCCAAAGCAGTTCCAGGAGGTGGATACCCAAGATAACTGGGAATTGGATTAGCATTAGGAATTGTATAACCTCCTGGAAAACCAGGATTAACCGGACCGAACTGGGGTTGTTGAGGCTGTTGATAAGTATAGCCAGGGTACGGTTGATACTGATAGTTTGGATTTTGTGTATAGGGACTGAATTGTGGCTATCCCTGGTACGGTTGATACGTGAATTGCGGTTGACTTGTGACAACTGTACTTGTACTGGCTTGTCCCGTAGGCATCTGAACCGAAGTCTGAACCGAATATCCTGACTGGGGTACAGAGACTTGAGGGATTTGCACGGATGCAGGGATAGATGAACTTAGGGTTACAGATGCTCCAGAAGCAGGTGTTACAGGTTGAACAGTCATAGCAGTAGTTGCAGCAGTTTGAGGCGGAGTCTTAGGTGAACTAGGACCAGCTTGCTGAACAGTACTAGGTGCAGAAGGTTGAATAGTAGGCTGGACAGGTTGCTGAGTTGGACCAGAAATTAAAGGCTGTCTAGGCTGATAAGGCAACTGCACATTAGGCTGCATAGGCTGTTGATATTGGGACGGATCCCACACCATATTCATTTCGGGGTATTGTCCCGCAGAAGGTTGAACGTAAGGAACATAACCTGGTTGAACGTAGGGTTGATAAGTAAGTGGTACATTTCCGGCTCCTTGAATAGCTGGTTGACCAAAAGGGTGTTGGAAACCTTGAATTGGGTACTGACCTTGAGGTTGATAACCCTGAGGCGCGTACTGAATCTGGGGTTGATAAGGACCTTGAGGAGCATATTGAGCTTGGGGTTGACCTTGGGGTATGTACTGTCCTTGAGGTTGATAACCTTGAGGTATGTATTGTCCTTGAGGTTGCCCTCCAAAATAATATGATTCCAAAGTTTGTCCTGGGAAAAAGCTACCTTGAGGTTGCCCCCCAAGTGGTAACTGACTTCCTGAAGGTTTCCCCCCAGGCGGTAACTGACTACCTTGAGGTTGCCCCCCAGGCGGTAACTGATTTCCCTGAGATTTCCCTCCAGGCAGTAACTGACTGCCTTAAGGTTGAGGATTCAAAATATTACCAGACATCATAAAGATTTGCTCTGCGTTCGACGTTTCAGTTTTAATTCCACTTAAACCAGATGATAACACTTTTTCAATTGGTTGAGGAGCTGGTCCCGAGAAAGTACCAGACAGAGCGTGATATCCCGAAGGAACAGAAGGACCACCGTGTAAAAATGCTTCCGGCGTCTGGGAAAACATGGATGACTCTCCTGCCATAATGGATGACAGATAGTAACCTCTGGGTGTAGGATGAAATGGAATTCGAGGTGGAGAAAAAGAAAGACCCGGATTCTCTAAAAAGTTTGTTAAAGATAGATACCAAGCACTAGTTCGAATAGGACTGTAGAAAATAGATTCACGCTCCCTAAGATTTAAAGACTGAGGGGATTCGGGAAGAGATAACTCTTCGTTTGGATTAGTAAGTTCTTCAATAGAAATAAGTCCAGATGGAAGATCGTCTGTGACAATATTTCTTACCCTAGGTGAACCAAGATCGCTAGAAGTTGGTGTAATAAATTCTGAGGATGTTTCCAAAACAGAAGGTTCGCTCGGTGCTGACAGATTTCGAAATTGCCACCCGCCCACCGGAAGCAGGAACACACAAGAATTTTAAACCTAAATCGGTTCTTGAATGTATTCTGTTGTAGGTATTTGATGATCAGGATGGAAAACTATGGATGAACTTCAAATTTCTGTTGATCTAATCCTACCACTACTGGATGATACTAGAGCATGAAGCCCTTCAAGCTGACTTGGTGAATATTCAGGGGGTTTCCCTTGTAGTCTCCGGGATTGTCTCGGCAATTCCGCCACGATTAAATATTAACTAATCACACACAAACAAAGAAAATTTCAATGAAAACACCTAAAATCTCTAAAGAAACAAATAGCTGAATCACACGCTTAAAAATCTATGAGTTCAAACCACACACAAACAGTAACTTTCCGTACTAAAAACACTAGTTGGTGATGAAATCCAACTTAGTAGAAATTTAACACAGAAAGGGGGGTTGGAACAGCTACCCCGACAACCTGCTTAATGAAACAGACTGGCACAAGTTTCCTCACAAAACCATCTCGTGTGAAGAGAACCCCCTAGAAAGTCCAAGTGAGTCTAGTCGACGTTTGTTCCAGGTACAATGAGATCTCTCCTTCACTGTCACCTTAGGAAATAATCTTAATATAATGGACACTAAGGTTACCAAAAGTAAAAAATATAACTGGGGTAATAGTCTACGATCCGATTTCACGCGCAAGGGAAGAGTAGAAAGTTCAATCCCCTTGAAGGCTCCTCGACATGGTTAATCCGAGGTTTACCGACAAGTGACCCTAGGCTCCTCGACAATGGTTAATCTGAGGTTTACCATTTGTAATACGCACAAAATCTTCTATCTTCCCCAATGAAACAGAATTTATTGTCTCAAAGGTTCAGATATGATCTCGTGATTGACTTCTTTAAGAGAAGCTTCCCAGATTATACAAATTACAAATGGATTTTATCTCCTACCGCAAGATTTGTCTACTTGTTTGTTTTTACTACCTTGGAGAGCTAATTACTCCCTACTCCAAGATACTAGCCTAAGCTATGTTGGTGATAGGAACCCTAGAAAATAAAATATTGCTACATGAATTTTAATTAAGCGTTACTTTTAAGAGCTGTTTCTTAAGTCAATGGGTGTGGAAATGAAACTCTGATGGTGTGAAATGACTCGATTTCCAAAAGACACTAAAAATGCATCTAATAATGATGATCAGATCGTTTTCTTTCAATGAAATTATAATTAAGGAAAAGTTAGAGAATGTAACTCTTTTAATGAACAATTCCTTCTTTAAACATAAAGAACAATTGAAAGAAACTATTTTTGTCTTTTCCAACAAATTATCAAAGCTCACAATAAAAATCCTTTCACTTTCCAAAAACTCGAAGCTACAAAACAATTGTTTTTCAAAAGAAATCTACAAATTTTAAAAGCACTCAAAACTACAAAACTAATTTCGAGATCTACAAAGTTTAATAGCACTCAAAACTACAAACTTTAATAATCTAAATGAATAAAAGCTTTAAGATTTTTTTTGAAGAATGTTTTCACTTAGTTGTTCAGCAAACTAAGGATCTATTCGTCGAGAATAACAAATAGATCGAAAACACTCAATTATTTTTTTATTACAAATGAAATTCAAAAACCAATAACAAAGTTTCTTTTCGAATATTTGCAAAGAAACATGTAACTCTATTTCTCAATAAAGGATGATTTCACAATCAGGTCAGATCCAGAAAAAAGACCAAAAAGACCAAGGTAATATGAGATACTTCTAAGTGTCAAATGCTTCAAATCGCTACAAAGACCAAGTGAAATGCAATTCAAAATGCAAAACTTCTAGAAAATCATCAAAACACCAATACTGCTGAGATTTATTAACAGAAAGATTTTGACAGAAACAACCATCAATCTGGGCAGAAAACAAAAACTGAAAATCAAAATCAAGATAAAATAAAGAAAGAAATCTGAAGTTTTTCAAAACTTTAAC
Organism: Pinus albicaulis; assembly: GCA_034641835.2. Lineage (NCBI taxonomy): Eukaryota > Viridiplantae > Streptophyta > Pinopsida > Pinales > Pinaceae > Pinus > Pinus albicaulis. The sequence goes on from CM076582.1 coordinate 142,213,781, forward strand.
AGGGTCTGCAGGCTCCAAGATGTCACAGGTGTGGTCCTGCACTGTTTACACTGGAAAAGTGCGAAACTGCCCGCACTGTGAAAACAAGGCAAAGTGCGGTCCCAGGAAAAACTAGAGAAAAACTTAAAGGATTTCAAAATTTTCAAAAACAGAGAAAACCTAAGCTACCTAGGAAAATTTTTATCAATCAAAAACCAGGAAAACGTTTCCTCAAGTCAAAATAAAAGAGAACCAAAAACAACAAGTTCTTCCCCAGCGGAGTCGCCAATTTGTTGTATGGATTATTCCGTCTTGTGGACAAGACCGATCTCCCTAGTACTAAAAGTATCTAGCAACAAACAGCCAAACAGACAAATCTTTCTCTAAGCATATATGATCTATGAAAAGCTCTATATAGGTGTAAAAGACTTACCGTTTGTCCAATGCTTGTTTGAAGATGTTGTTATCCCTCACGCGCTTGAAGGAGTTTCGCTCGTAAACCTGCAGTCACAAAAAAGAAAAATATTACATAGCACCTGTATAGAAATCATCATAAACCATTCTTATCATAGTGATCAAGGAATCTATGAAATAAACCATTGATTGAAAGCTTATTGAGAAAAATGAGTATATTTGTATTAATTTCAAAAGAAGAAAATCCTTACAACCTGAGCCTTGATGTTGCACAGGACTTTCCGGGGTCCGAAGCAGGAGTCTCCTTTACTTTGATAAGCTATGCACTCCTCCAACCAAGACAAATAGAAGTATGCAATCTCTCCTCACAAAAGTCTTAGTTAATTGAGTCTAAATCTCAACAGCACTTAACTTCAAATATTCTAAAAGCTTGAACTCCCTTTGAGGCTACCCAATGCCTCTTTTTATAGTGGAAAAGAGGAGGTTTTATGTTCCAAGTATGAAGGGATAGAATCCTCTTTCAAAGGGTTAAGCTCCTCACATCAAGGGGTTAGCTCCATAAGGTAAGGGATTCATGCACCTCACAAGAGCGGTTCTGCCACCGCAAGATCCATTCTAGAAGCTTCCAGAATTTACTTTAATTGAGATTTTTGGGATTTACTTGCGCCTTTTTAATCTTATAGGGGTCCGCACCTATAAAAAAGATAAAGTGCATTTAGGAACACAGGAAAGCTGAACATTGGGTGCGGGACCGCAGGCAAGATAGCCAGAAAGTGCGACACCAAAGTTTAGGAGACTTTTAGGATTTTTTTCTGATTTTCAAGGCTTGACATGAGGAACTGATATGTTAGACTTGCAAAAGGGAGAATTATGAGTAATAATGAGCTCATACACATAGCAGAATGTTAGGATGAAAATTTTCAGTGTAACACAATTATACATGTAAGTATTTACCAAACATGCCTAATTTTTCCCAGGAGTCTAAGTTAGTTCTATTTTCTGAGTTGGGTCCTCCATAATTGGAGTGGCAGAGTTTGTCCCTTGGGAATTCCATAGTTATAAGTTCAAGAAAGATTAAAAGGTGTTTGAATTCACTTGTTTTCGTTCGAAAGACATTGTAAACGGGTGCATTATCGGTTGAAGCCAACACCCTTTATTTTTTGAGCTTAAGTTGTTGAAAAATGGCTAAAATCAATGAGGCATTAGAGTTGTTGAATAACCTCATTCATTCCAATGTTGATGATATGATAAAAATGAGCAAGAATGCTCTTTGTAACATTCAAAGTTGTTTGCAAGATGCACAAGAAAAGATTGAGTTTTTGCAATTGGAATCTCAGCTCTAGCAAGATGAACTTCAGCAAAAGAGTCACCATTCTGAACCTGTTTCTGTTTAGAACATTGTGAAGGACTCTCATCAGAAGAAAGAAGATAAAGTTGCAGTTGATTCCCATTCAGTTCCTTGTACTAGATCAGATGTACATGCAGATGCAACAGCTCAGCCTGCACTTCTCAAGCCCATCATCAGACCTTGGGAAGAGCTTTTCCACAACAAGCACAAAACTAGTCTTGGATATGACAAGGATGTGTCCTTTCATATTCCAGACTACACCAAGCCCATCATATTTCAGAGTGCCGGATTTCTGTATGATAGTTCACCTGCAGCTGTTCCAGATCCTGCTCCACCTCCACAACAACAACAATAGATTGTAAAATGCCAACACTGTGATCGAGTTGGCCATATGAAAGATCACTGTTTTGATCTTCATCCATGCAAGCACTGTGGTCGGCACACCCATTCTTCAGATAGATGCTTCAGAAACAAGCCTCCTGCAAGAACAAAGATTCATCTTGGATGGATTGCTTCTTGGCAATGGGCATCAGCAGCCAAGAAGATGTTTACAACACATGTTAGAACTTGTTCAAGGATATTGAGCAAACTTGCAGTTGAGTTTTTTCCATCATCTCACCTTGTACCTGACCGGGGGGAAAATGGTGGTCATGTACAAGCTTCGATGTCATATCAAGCGAGCCTGAGCCACATTCTCTCATTTCATGTTTAGAGTTGTAGCTAGACACACATCAGTTCAAGTGAGTCTGAGCCACAATTCGTCATTCCAGATTTAGAGATGTAGCTAGAGACACGGATGCCCATGAGCATGCCTTTGGTTGGTGGACAACCTTAAACCATCATCTTGGTTGGTGGACAACCTTAAACCATAATCTTTGGTTGTTGGTAATTCTAAAACCATCACAGGTAGTAGACCTCCCTTCTTTTAGGTTGAAGGTCTCCCTTTCATATATGAGGAGCAATTCCTCTAGCAGAAGCCTTCAGCTTCTTGCCAGCTTTGTTTGAGTTCCAGGAAATGCTTTAAGCATTCCAGAGTTGTTGGTAATCCTAAAACCATCACAGGTAGTAGACCTCCCTTCTTTTAGGTTGAAGGTCTCCCTTTTATACGAGGGACAATTCCTCTAGCAGAAGCTTTCAGCTTCTTGCCAGTTTTGGAAGAGTTCCGGGAACTGCAACAAGTATTGCGTTCCAGTGTTGGTCGTCATCCTTAAACCACCTCTTTTTTCCAACATTTCAGAGAGTTGATTCAGCCCAAGTGCTACCATGTATACTTTGCATATTTGTATTACAACTCTCTTCTTGGACTCACACATACCCCTTTGGATTAAGGGGGGATGTTGGAACACCTAATCCTCCATGGGTAGGTGTGGAATGCAAAAAGTCACAATGGAGTCCAAGTGACCTTGGAATGTGAAACCAAGAGTCACACCATTGTACTATAAATTTACATAATGTATAATGGAAAAACAAGAAAGCCTCTCGCTTATCCTTCATTGTGTTGAGTTTCTTGTTGTGTGTGTGTGTTTATCTTTCCCCACACCATTTGTGTGTTTAACACATGTGGTAAATGAGTTTCATGATTAAGAAAAATTCAAATACTTGATTTTCCATGAAGTTTTGAACAGCTCACATGATAAATAATTACATAAACTATATTAATATATTATTTGGTTTTGCACCAAGAGTGTGTGATGGACCCCAGGGAGTAGTTGCAGATGTGCAGGGCCTAAGTGAGAAGTAGTTTGGGGTCGAATGTGGGGGGCCTGAATATGTAGGACCTAAACAACATTGGTGTAGGGACTGAATGAGGCTAGGTCCACACAAGAAGAAAAATCGATGGCATCAAATGTTCTAGGATTTCTCAATGAAAAGGACATATTAGTTTCTGAATCGACTGGTTTCCCTGGAAAAAATATTTTAAGTGTTAATAAAATTTTTACTTAAATATATAATTTTTTTTTCACGATAATGGAGCTAATTTATGTTTACCTTGGTGTAGTTTTCCTGGAGAAAAACTTACTTATGTAGCCCAACATTAACAACATTTTTATTTTTTTAAGAGAAAAATATGTAACATCTTCCATACTCCATTTTAAAAAAGAAGTAATAAAGTGCAATACTGATTTTTTTGCTCGCAAATATATCCTCCCACTAAGCTAATTTATTTTCTTCCTATAGGTTATGAAACTGGAGTTGTTCAATACTTTGAGGGAGAAATATGGAGACAAATTTGAAAGCTTCATATCACGAAAAGCTGTTCCACTAGTTGGAGACATTGCAACAAATCATCATTTTTGAATTGATTCAAAGAGAAATAGAGAACACCTTTGGAAAATTTGGGCGCCATTGTAAATAATGTAGCAAGCACAATGCTTGATGACAAGTTTTTCTAGTTTCTACTATGTAGCAATTTAGTTATATATTTATAAATCCCATCTTACACCAAATGTTTTTGCGAAATGTAGATATGATATTTCTCTCAATGCCAATGCAAAGGGTGCAAAATGATGTCATAAACAATGTGAACATATTATTCATCGAGGTTGTAGGACACATAGCTTCTTCAATGAAAAGGTAGCAGGATACCAAGATGATAAATCCATCGATATTGAGAGCACCTAGTTTTTGATATTTTCTCACCATTTATGGTTTTGGTTTGAGAAATTTTAAATAAATTAAAATTTCAAAGTTCCTTGGATTTTACATTCTCTTACCATCATAGTTTCAAGGGAAAAAACGTTAAAGGAGGTGTGGAAAAGGGGTATGTGAGGGAGAAAGGCTATGTAGGGGAATGTGTGTGTGAAGCAAGGAATACAAATTTCCCTTGCACACATGAAATTATTTTAATTCAAAGAAATTAAAATATATAAAACACCTAAAATTCTTTGGAATAACATTATACTTGTTCTAAAGTTAATCCTCTCCAATCTTGAGGGAACATTCACGATTCTTGGTTTGCGCTTGCTACTCTATGTCTCTCTGAATAACGCAGGGTGAAACCAAGCATTTCAAACAAGGTTATGCCCAGATAGACACTTACAAGGTGCTAGCCTTAGTTTGAGCAGCGCAGGGATACTAAGGGGAGGAAAACAAGAAAGAAACACTACCAAAAATAACATATACAATTGTTAAAGATGCAACAGGAATAAATAGATACATAGTTCTAGATAAAGATCTGTTGTACTATTCAACAACCCCCCCATTTCATTTTTTTAATAGTTAATATTGTAATAATAAAATTTCAAGAAAAAAGCTAGCAAGAAAGAGTTTTTTCCTGTAAAAAGTGTTAAAGAATTAAATCACTTAAGACTAAGTTCTTTTTGCTTTATCAAAGATCGTAGAAGCCAAAGGTAACACAAATAATCATTAGTCAGAATTCGTGATAAAGTGATCAATAAAACCCCTTTTAAGATTAAGTGTTATATTGCACTCTTTATAAAGGTCTATAAATATTTCTAAAAAAATCATGAAGCGCTTAAAGTATACTTTGTATAAGGAAAAACCCACTCAAAGCATACATTGTGCGTTGCAAATTGCAAAGATAGAAATAACTTTCGAAATACCATAACTCCAATCTTGCGATCTTGCGATACTGCGACATGGTAGATCTTGTGATCTTGCGATACTGCGACATGGCGGATCTTGCGATCTTTTGATAACGCGATATCACAATGTTGTGAAATATTACCATTCCGATTTTACGATATTGCGATTTATTGCATTCACAAAATCTGTATTACACTTAAATATTATCATTTCGAAATATCATTCGGGTTTGTGATGCGATGTTTTGACAAGACCCGAAACGAATCACATGAAAGCCACAATGCATAATTAATAGAAATAAACTGCATTTAATCTTTTAAAGGCTCGAGGATATTTGTATCTGTTTACTTGTGCTTGCAATAAAATTCCCATCCTTATCGAATTTACTATTTTAATTAAACCTCTGATATTATCTCTGCTTTACGTTCATTTTGATTTCTCTATTGTTCAATCTCAGGGAATAATGCTCATAGATGACGAAGAAAGGAAAAAAGACAGCACATCCTTCTACATCCGAGGATTTAGACATGTTTCCCCTATTTAGTGATACTACATGCAACAAAGATGGTGGAGCTACGTCGTGGGAAGCCATGTATAATAATCTATTAGAGGACAAAAATACAAAGGTGCTGGTAATCAAAGCAACGACTGATGCTAATGTCTTGTCTGAAGCTTCCTATTTTGAAGGAGCTTGTTCTTTATTACATAAAATAGTTGCAAGAACTAAAATCCTACCATATAAATATATGGTGAAGTGGATTATCGAAAATGTAGACATCTTAAACATGATATTCAAGAATTCAAGACAAGAGGTCATGGGGTTATTTTCTGCAGACAATTTTCGCATAATGTATCATCTGCCAGAACCTCAAAATGCCTATGATATAGCTTTCATCAAGAAGTTTGCAAAAGAGAATGAAGACCCTGTATATACCATGCAGACTTGGAGGTCCGACTCCAGCAAATTCAAACATGAGAAAATTGGTATGTACCCAATTTCACCTCTATCAGCTCCTCATAGTTATGTGGTTGCTATGATGTGTAGGCTTTTTGGGATAGATGATAGTACCAAGATTTCTATGGAATGGATTCCATTAATTGATGCGGCTGTCAACTCTACGATTATGAATTGGGGTAAAATTTTATCCGATGATTTGGCTATGGATATCAGACATTATAGACAATATAGAGTTGTCTTTACTTGGGTCATCCCTTGGCATTTTTTTTGAGTGCTTATGTGATGGATGTCATTTGTTTCTATACAAAATTTCCTAATATGGGTTGGAATTGGACTTTCAAAGACCCTACTCCTATTCATGTGTGTCATAATATTTTATGGGAATCTCAATTTCATCCCCATTTTTATAATATTTTTCAAAGTATTATGCTGCCCATCTATCAAAATATTTTTGATACAAAAGCCCCCAAGATTTCAGAAGAAGCAAAGATAGATATTTTGTCATTGGAAGGATGGTTTGGTGAAGAAAATTTTACTTATGTCAGATTTTTTGGGAGTATTGTTGCTCCCCCTGTTCTTCCTTATTATGTTCCAAATAAGTTATTGGCAAGAGAAATTGCATATCAAACAGTAGGGGAAGGTATTACCAAAACCCTAAAATATGCCACAAAGACATGAAGAAATCTATTTGGCCAAATTTTCTGGTTCAATGTTGTTCTTTTGCCTTGTTTGATTTTGGATACACAGTTAAAGAGGTGCAAAATATTACATGCTTGAATATAGCTACGATGCTAGGGAGACAATATGGTCCCAACCAAGTCGCTCAAGACTTTACCGCTTTGGTTAAAATTAGACAATTCATGCATGAGAAAGATGAATTTGATGACCTATCTGAAAAGGCTGAGACTTTCTCACAAGTCTTACATTTTCCGTCAATAAAATTACCTCCAGTTGAACTAAATTGTTTTCATATTTACAGAAACAAAAGATTGACAAGGGTTCCATTAGACCTATTGCAAATCGAGGAAACAAGACAACCTACTCCTAGTATAATTTTAGAAGAAAATTATGATCACAATTCTGATTAAGAATCACTAGATAATTCAAGTCAAGTTTCATAACTTTCTGAGCATAAATCTCAAAATAAATAAGAAAACCCTAAGGAAAGTTTTGAGGAGACTAAAGAGAGAAATAATGGAGCAACAACCAAAGAAACCTTGGCTGAAGAACAATTGGACATTAATTCTACACAAGATCAGACACATAAAATCATAATAGATGACATGAATAAATAATGGGATCAGTTCAAAGAAAAGCTCCAACTACCACCAATAAACACAGGAATGGAAGGAACTTCTGATTTTCAAGCTCCTAAACATACCTTACAAGTTGTAAATTCAGAAGAAGATGTTGAAATCATCCCAGCCTACCCAACGTCACAAATTGTTTTGAGAATTGAAGAGATACCCCCTTTAGTTATATTTTATAGTCCAACACACAAATCAGTGGTAAGAAGACAAAGAAAGTAAAGGAATCTTGATTTATCAGCAACAACTCTAGAGAACGAATCAATGCAGGTTTTCTGGAAAATTTGACAAGACTGTCACAATTTACAGGTGCTTAAGAAACAACTAAAATTGATAAGGAAACAAAGGTTAGTATTCCGCTTAAAGATAAAGATGCAATAATTCAGCTGTTAGAGCAAAAAATTGAACAGGAAAGGAAGAATTTCAATAAGAAAACAGAGCTGTAGATGATACAATTTCAGAAATATTTTGAGCAAATGAAGTTAAAACACCAGTCAAGCAATATAGAAAAAGATACACTGATTTATCAAATACTAAATGAAGTAGATAAACTTAGAAATCGGCATCAGACATAAGAATTCATCAAAGAAACACTTGAGATAAATACTTAATTGTCAAAACAACAAGAAATATTCTGTCAAAGAATCTCAATGATTAAACCATATTGTGAAACAAGTGATACATTAGTCCATCAAATGGTTGATCAGAGATTAGAATATGAATAAGTTGATAAGAATATCTCAGAGTTTATCTCCTCGCAAGATTCTGAGGAAGGAAGAAAGTATTATTTGCTGAAGATTGAAGAATCCCACAGAGATATTCTATTTGCAGATTGGGCTTTGCAATTGAAGCAAGCGGAAAGGGAAACAACTAGAGCAGAAGATATAACAACTAATGTAATTGAAGCTGTGAATGAAAATCTTTATAATATTAATCTGATTAAAGAATGCAAGCCTTGAGTTTTCCCATCTATCAAACAATTAGAGGGTCATTAGAGGGAAACCTCTAAAAATAAAATTGAAGCAGCTAAGAAGTTATCTAAGTTTGATCATGAATCTTATTGGTAGTTTCTAGTAAAACCATACAGTCAGTAGATGGCTTTAATCTATCTAACAAATTACACTCAAAAGATGGTGCCACCTCTCTTCGACGTTGCATTCGCAAGACAACTAATATTGAAAGTCGACCAACCATCCCGAGTGAAGCCAATGTTGGATATCTGCGAATTGTAAAGCTCAATGGAAAGGAAGGAACATTCAACCTGATCAAGCACGTCATTATATTTCTTTTAGTTTTTATCTTTTATTTTCAGTATTCTGAGGAAGGTTGTTTGAAACCTCCTCAAATTTTTATGTAATATTTTATTTTTGACACATATGTAATATTATTTAAACCTCTCTCATGCATTTAGAGAGAGGTCCAGGATTTTATCAAAAACAGTTTGCAAATTCTTGCATTTCATTACTTTTGTGATTCTTTTGATGAAATACATGGAACAAGATCTTGATTTTCTTGAATATCAAAGCATACTCTACTCAATTTTCATTTCTATACTCTTAGAGTGTATTTGGTTTAAAAGAAGAGAAGGCCAATGTTGTTGATTTCATGAATATAACCTCTCATATCTCATACTATTATCTTTATGATTGAGTTCTATTTATGATTTAGAAATAAATTTCTTTATATTGTATTGTGTATGAGATCTTGATTATAGTTTTTCATTAAAGCACTATTGCATGATGTTTCAGCTATAATTCCTTGTTGAGTATATAATCAATCGATATATGCAATATAGTTTCACAATTATTTTGCCTAACTATTTAGTCAAAATAATTATCTTTAAACAATTTCATCTCTTTTAGCGATTGAATGATTTTTATTATCTTTTTCTTTAAGATATCTTTGTACATCCCATAAGTTAAATTATTCTCGGGTATAGATTAAGTTAAATATTAGATTAAATAGATGCATGTGTTTGTTACTTAAATATATTATTTCCATTAGTTTAAAGTAATTTTCCATTTCACCTTGTATCAAACCAATCATCATCATATCGATTATTTGTTGGGAAAATGATCCCATTATCCCCAGTTGGAGCCACTATACCAAACGGAAAAGGAGATTCTTTTAAGGTCTGGACCGGGTGGTTATACCCCATGTTGTTGCAACGGAATTCCGAGGCTTCAACATTTTGGCGCTAGAAGGAGGGCAAATTTTGAATGGCAAGGAAAACCAATAAAAAATAAAGAAGCCATCCTAATAGCCGTTCTCCCTCTAGATCCCCTCCAACTTCTGGATCTCTATCCAGAACTACTATTTTAAGATCAGAAGTTGAAAAATCTTCTCCAAAATCTCCTAGTAGATCCCAGAGATTACTTTCTTCAGATTTTAAATCTAAATCACCAGAAGTTTAGAATTTAATAGAGAAGCTAGAATAAATCTCTATTTCAGCTGAAAAACAAGTAATTTCTCAACCATCTGAAGAAAGTGTTTCATCTGTTTTACAACCTAGATGAGTCTTGACTCGTTCTCTATGTGAGAAAATTGGAATTCCTCCTTTGGAATTTCCCATTTCTTCTTTTCGAAAGAATACCAAGAAATCCAAATCACAAACATCTATTAGTGAGGTTTCATCTAATTCTCCATCTCAAATCCATTCATTCCCTCTACACCTTTTAAAAACTCTCATTCAAACTACTGGTGCTAGTTCTTCTAGTTCAGGTAGTCAACGTTACTCTTCTTAGACTCACATTCCTCTCATATCTTCATTCGTCCATACTCCTATCATCATGGTAGGACAACAAACACCACCGCGAATACAACCATGGAATAATCCTGGCGTTGTAGCAATGTAGGTCCTCTTCATCCTCTTCCTAAACATCCTAAAAGATGGTTGCCAAAATTTAATCCTAATGTTGGTCTACCAACAGAAGAACATCTCCACAACTATATATTAGCCATCAATTTAAATGAAGTCACTGAAGAAGATTGTGTGGTTAGATTATTCCCATACACTTATAGGATCTGCAAGATCTTGATACTTTTCGTTACGCCCTCGCTCTATAACTAGTTGGGATATGTTTGAAAAAAATTATTAGCTAATTTTTGAGATGATAGAACCATTTCATCACTCATCAATGAATTATCCAATCTCAATGCTAAAATGGGAGAAAAGATCAAAGACTTCAATTCTAGATTCAATAAATTACTCAATAAAATCCCTACTACGTCAGCTCCTGGTGTTGATGTTCAAATTGAGTGGTATATATCTTCTCTTCCCTCTAATATAGCCATTTTTGTAGATAGAGCATATTTAGCTACATTAGCAAAAAAAATGAAGGAAGCCTTATCTGTGGAAAAACACATAGTTTATCTTGAAAAGAAAATCTCTCAAGAAGATAGAAAATCTAAGAAAGTGTCTTTCAAAGATGATTCTAAAAAGAAAGTCCAGAAAGATCCTTTTGATCTTGAAGGCCTACAAAAAGCGTTAAAGAATATGTCTAATGAAATGGTTGAAATAAAAAAACAAGTTGCTGAATCTTCTACTGTAAGAAGGCCATTTAGATCTTTGAAGAGAAATCAGTCTTCTAATTCTTAGCTACCAAATACCATATCTAATGCTGAGTCTGACTTAGAAGAAGAGGAAGAAGAAACTGAAGATGAAGAAACTGGAGATGAGGAAATAGTTGAACTAAATGGAATATGGGACTTTTTTCTTCCAAGTGAAGAAGAACAAGAAGCTTTTCCCGTTAGCGCCAGAAGCAAAGGGCCCGTTGATACAACTCATTTGAATCAAAAGAAAAAAACTCAAACTCCTCCTGCTAAGGGAAAAGAAAGCAGTAAAAATTCCTCTCCAAAAACTTCACAACCAAATCTGACTTCATCAAATCTTCCCTCTACATCAAAGACCCTAGTAGTCACTGATATTATGGAGTATAATATTTTGGAAGATATGAAGAAGACTAGGGAAAACATTTCATTACATGAACTTAACAAACTGAAACAACAACGAAAAATGTTACTTAGAGAACTGAATGAAGTTCCTGTATCACCTTTACTTGCTGCTGTTGTGTCTCATGTTGCTAATGGCATGGGAAAACCCCCAACTTCTTCAAATAAAGTCGATCCTACCAATGTTATCCTGATCGGTGACATATTTGATTCACATACACCTCCATTTCTCTTAACTTATGAAATTTTCAATAAAAACCTTCATAATTATTTGATTGAATCAAGAGCCTCTTCCAATATAATGCCAACAACAATCTGTGCTAGGCTGAACATCACTCCGCAAAAGTCTGCCGTCCACATAATATAGCTTGAAAAAACTAAATTATAGGTCTTAGGGGAAATTAATTCTGTCAGCATTAGACTTTCATCAAATCCCAAAGTCTGTCAAATAATATATATTTTGGTTTCTGACATTCTTGAATTTTATGGTCTAATTCTAAGTAGAGACTAGTCTGAAAAACTCCATGGATATTTTTCTACAGATTGGTCTCACATGTGGCTTCCTTACAATGGGAAGCCAAATCAAATTCGAGTTGACTGAGAAAAACATTTGAAACATACAGTGACTGAATTTGAAGGTGATAATAAGCCAATAGCATTCAATAATATTATTACTAGGAAGTATTCGTCTGAATCATTTTTAGGGAATTTTATGCACAAAAGTCTCCTTTTTTGGACAATTATATCATCTCACACATTGAAAAAATTTCACAAACAGATTCTTCTAGGTGCAAAAATTTTGTAAATAAACCAATAGTTAAACCTTTGTTTTGGACTTTGTACTTTGATGGTTCCAAATCTAATGATGGTGCAGGAGATGGTTGTGTTTTAATTAGCCCAGAAGGAGAAAAGACCATGTTAGCTTTCCGGTTAGAATTTGAATGTACAAATAATACTGCAAAATATGAGGCATTAATACAAGGATTATATAAAGTGATTGGCCTCAATATCAAATATTTGCAGGTTTTTGGAGACTCAGAAACCATCATTAGAAAGGTAAGAAATACTATCCATTGCCTTTATGGACATCTTAGACATTACCAATCATTAGTCCAAGATCTTACATCTCATTTTTTGGCATTCAATATCTCTCTTGTACCAAGACTGCAAAAGCTAGTGCTGATATGTTAGCGAATGTTGCATAAAAACTCATACCATTTGAGGAATTTAGTCATGATAAATTTTCTATTGAATTATTTTTTAGACCATCCATTCCTGATAATGTCACAAATTGGCAAGTATTCAATGATGACTATGATATTGTAAATTTTCTAACATCAGAAGGGTCATACGATGACCAAATCATAGATGAAAATGAGCATGACATACACTTGAACAGAAAACATTGAAGATGAAAATACAATACACAAAACTGTAGTCAAATTGGAAGATTTGTATGATCTCAAAGACAGATTTAAAAAGGTAACTAATGCCAAAATTCAAATTTCAACTCTGAAATTTGAATTAATAAACCTTGGAAATGATGACAAGCCTCGGAATATCAATCTAGGTTTGGATTTGTCCTTTGATGAAAGATTATCATTTATTCGACTATTGAAGAAATACAAAAGTATATTTGCTTGGGATTATTCTGATCTCAAAAATTATGATACCTCTATTATAAAACACACCATTCCCATGATCTCTAATGATAGACCGGTGCAACAGAAACTAAGAAAAATTCATCCAAACCTTGAAAATAAAATAAAATCAGAGCTGAATAAAATTCTTAAGGCAAAAATTATATTTCCTGTTAGGCATTCAAAATAAGGCATCCAATTTAGTGCCTGTTATGAAAAATAATGGTGATATTCATATATGCATAGATTTTAGAAATTTTAATAAAGCATGTTAGAAAGAGAATTTTCCACTGCCAACCATGGAACAAGTACTGTAGTCAGTAGTTGGTTCTGAGCTCATGTCTTTTCTTGATGGATTTTCAGGATATAACCAAATCCTAGTTCATCCAAATGATAGATTGAAAACCATGTTCAGAACTAAATGAGGAACACATGCTTATCAAAAAATTCCTTTTGGTTTGATTAATGCAGGCGCCACATTTCAAAGATCTATGGATATACCCTTTAAAGGACTCATTAACAAATCAATTGTTATTTACTTGGATGATATCACCGTTTATTCCAAGAAAAGAAGAAACCACTTAAACGACCTTAAACAGTTCTTTGAACGATGTATGCAATATGGGATCTCACTAAATCCAAAAAAAGTCTTATTTTGCCTTAAGCGAAGGTAAGATTTTAGGATTCATCGTATCAAAAAGGGGTATTTATATTGTTCCATAAAGAGTTAAGGAAATTGAAAAAATATCTTTACCCCATAATAAGAAATCAATGTAGTCTTTCCTTGGACAAATAAATTTTGTAAAAAGGTTTGTCCCTAACTTTTCAAAAATAGTTTTACCTTTACAGAATATGATTAAGAAAAATTAGGTTTTCAAATGGGGTCACAATGAAAATGAAGCCTTTGATTTGATCAAACAAGCCATTATTAACGCTCCATCCTTGAAAAATCCCATTTTTTTTAATCATTTTGTTTTATACACATTTTCATAAGAAACATCGTATGCTTTCGTTTTAACACAACTCAATGATCAAAAAATAGAATCACCCATCTCATTTTTTAGTTCGAATCTTCAAGGTGCCAAATTAAATTACTCTGCTGTGGAAAAAAAGGCATTTTTTGTCTTCAAGTCAATAAAACATTTCAGACCATTTCTCCTCAAATCTCATACTAAAATCATAGTTCCATTTGAAGCAGTAAGGCAATTACTGATGAAAAGAGAAGTAGGAGAAAAAATAGCAAACTGGCTAATTGCATTACAAGAATATTATGTTGACATTAGATCAGCTAAAATTGTTAGAGGTCAAGGTTTTTGCAGAATGTTAACAGGATCATCCAACTTACCAGAAGAATAACATTTAGGTGATGACATTTAAATATCTTAGGTAAGCCTCAACAATATAGTAAATCTCAATATGCTGATCTCAATTTTTATTTAAAAAATAGTATGCCGCTATGGAACTTAGTTACAAAAAGAAAAGAGATTTGAGACTGAAAGCAAAGCAATATAAAATGATTTATGATTTTTTATTCAGAAAAAATTATGATTTTATTTTACTAAGATGCCTTGAAAAATCTGAGGCAGAAAAGGTGTTGCAGGAACTTCATGATGGATTAGTTGGTGGACATTTTGGAGGAGAAAAAACATCACATAAAATCCTACATGCTCGATACTATTGGCCAACCTTGTTAAAATATGCACACGAATATGTAAGGAAATGCAAAATCTGTCAAACTGCTGCTGGAAAACAAAGGAAAATTGCATTCCCATTACAACCAGCCAATATTGAACAACCATTTGAACAATGGGGACTGGAAATAATAGGTGAGATCGTTCCTCACTCTTCAAAGCAACATAGATATATCCTTACAACAATTGATTACTTTACTAAATGGGTGGAAGCAATTCCACTAAAGGTAACCAATTATGAGAACATTATCGAATTTATTGATCAGTTCATTATTACCAGATTTGGATTACCAAATTCCTTGATGTTTGACAATGCAAATTATTTCTCAGGCAATGCTATGATAGAATTTTCTCTCAAAAGAGGTTTCAAACTTAAATATTCCGCTAACTATTATCCTCAAGGAAATGGTTTAGCAGAATCAACTAATAAAAATCTCATTAGGCTCTTTAAACAAACTATTGATCAGAGTCAAAGGAATTGGCATAAATTTTTAACATTTTCTCTATGGGCATATCAGATAACACATAAAGCCTCTATAGGTACTTCTCCATTTAATCTAGTCTATGGGAAATAGGTCGTTCTTCCTACAAATGTAGTTATTCCCTCTTTATCCTTAGTTCAATTTATTGAAGAAACTCCTTCTTCTTCTTTGTAGTTAAGACAATCACAAATTCTCAAACTTGAAGAAGTGAGAGAGAAAGCCAAAATCAATCATGCTCATCATAAAAAATTAGTTAAATCTTCCTTTGATGAAAATTCTGTTAATTCAAAATCATTTCAACTTGGAGACCTTGTATTGAAATGGGATAAAGCACTTGAGGAAAAAGGTAAGCATACCAAATTCCAAAGAATATGGCTTGGACCTTTTCAAATTGTAGAAAAAATTTGCCCATCAATGTTTTTATTGCAAGATTTATCAGGCAAGAAATATTTTTTTCCTTTGAATGGGAAAATTTTGAAAAAATAAAGATGCAAGAATTTATTTGTTAGAGCAACAAATTGAACATGAAAGGAAGAATGTCAATAAGCAAACATAGTTGTAAATGATACAATTTCAAAAAGATTTTGAGCAAATGAGGTTACAACACCAGGCAAGCATTATAGAAAAAGATACACTAATTCAGGTAATAGAAAATGAAGTAGATAAACTTAGAAATCAACATCAGACATAATAATTCATCAAATAAACACTTGAGCTAAATACTCAATTGCCAAAATATCAAGAAATATTCTGTCAAATAATCTCAAAGATTAAACCGTATTGTGAAACAAGTGATACATTAGTCCATAAATTGGTTGATCAGAGATTAGAATATGAAGAAGTTGATAAGAATATCTCAGATTTTATCTCCTCGTAAGAATCAGAGGAAAAAAGAAAAGCTGATTTTCCGAATATTGAAGAATCCCATAGAGATATTCTGTTTCCAGATTGGGATATGCAATTGAAGCAAGCAGAAAGGGCAACAACTAGAGCAGAAGATATAGCAACTAATGTAATTGAAGCTGTGAATGAAAATCTTTATAATATTAATCTGATTAAAGAATGCAAGCCTGGAATTTCCTAGATATCAAACAATTAGAGGGAAAATGGAGGTAAACTGACAAAGGTCAAATTGAAGTAGCTAAGAAGCTATCTAAGATTGATCATGAATCTTATTGACAGTTTCTAGTAAAACCATACAGTCAGCTGATGGCTTTACGCTGTCTAACGAATTCCACTCAAAATATGGTGCCACCACTCTTTGATGTTGTATTCACAGGACAAATAATATCCAAAGTCGGCCAACAATCCCAAGTGAAGCTAATGTTTGATATCTGCGAACTGAAAAGCTCAAAGGAAAGGAAGGACTGTTCAATCTGATCAAGCATGTCATTATATTTCTTTTAGTTTTAATATTTTATTTTAAGGATTCCGAGGAAGTTTGTTTGAAACCTCCTCAACTTTTTATGTAATATTCTATTTTTGATACATATGTAATATTATTTAAACCTCTCTAATGCATTTATAGAGGGGTCTAGGATTTTATCAAAAACACTTTGCAAAATCTTGCATTTCTGTACTTTAGTGATTCTTTTGATGAAATACATGGAACAAGATCTTGATTTTATTAAATATCGAAGCATACTCTAATGAATTTGCATTTCTATTGTTATCACAAAATCAAACCTGACAGGCTACCAATCAAATCAATCTCATGTAAATGTTTCAAACCAATCTTTTGATTGAGGCTTAGCCTCGTCAACCTGAGAGTGCTCTCTCAAGGGTTAATGATTTTTGATAGAAATATAGATGGCTAACTCTATGTAGGGTAATAAGCATACAAATGATAGATATTGGTTGTAAATCAAATTAGCAAGTGCACATTGGGCTTATGGAGTCAAAATAGCTTCAGAAAAACTAAAAAATCTACTTAGCATGGAAGTCAAGAAATATCAGAGTTCAAGTCAAGAAATACACATGTGAAACTGTAAAACACATACTTAGTTTGTCTATGAGGGAAGTCATAGCATCAATGATGAATTCTGAGTAAAATAAGCAAACACCACTGCAATAGGATAGTAAAAAGATGCCATTAGAACAAGAACACACTAGAACTCTTCATGAAACTTGAGTTAGCTAAGTAGAAAACTTTGTATTAAGCTGAAAACTAGTCACTTACAATAAACACAATATTTTTGCTAAAAAATGTCCAACCCATGCATATGTTGGTCAATAATTGTCATTGATGGAATATAAGCTCTCTTGATGAACTCTCTTAATGGAAATTCGATAGATGTTGCACTATGACATATGATGAAATACATGTGCAATATTGTATGATGGCATGATGCTATACTATCATGATGATATGGAAGACACACCATGATGAAGAAGCTCTAATGATCTCTTACTGTTCTAATCACCTTTCTGCACTAAAATTTCATGAACAGTCACAAAGAAAAATAAATTTAGACACCCTAGAGGCATCCTTTCATAATGAATCCTAGACCATATTAAAGAGGATTTTTCCCTCTTTCCAACGAGCCCTTACTTTCCCTCAAACTCCTAGTGGTTGAAGAGATATCGATTTTTTAATATTATATATCCCTATTTTTTATCTAGTTGACCTACACTTCACACTCATGTCGCCCTAATCCTTAAGACATGTCTCTTCATATTTCTAGCATATAATTCCTATATATATATACATTTCAGTTCCTCATTTTTCAAAAATTATTCGGTCATCAAGCACACAACAGATGACATTTAGTTCACATCTCGTGAATTTATAAGCACAAAGGAAAAGAAGCATATATATGGTGGATTATTCTTCGTTGGTGGATCATCTGTAGTGACTCGGACCTCCTACAGTGATTCTGGAGTGGCTCGGACTTCCTACAGAAAATTTGTTTGGTAGTGGCTCGGTCTTCCTATTGCAGTGTAGTGATCTATCAAATAGTGGTTCAGAACCTTGTGAAGAAAAGAATACCTACTGTGGCTCGTTTTTAAAGGTATATTATACTTCGGATTGCTGGAGAAAACTTCAAACTGTTAAACAAAACTTCAGACTATTGAACATAATTTCAGACTGTAGGATAGAGCTTCAGACTAGGGAAATAAGGGCTTGGACCTATTAATTACACCCTCCATACCTCATAATTATGTTATATAGCTCAGACAGTCACTTGACCAGGGTTATAAAACTTCAGACCTCACCACAGAATTTCAGAACAGTGAACCTGAAGTGTAAATCAATGTTTCTTCTAAGCTCGGACATAACACATCAATGGAGGATATTTGAAGTGTTGACCAGTGCTTCTTTGGATCTCGGATTGGAAAAATATGTGGAGGATTGGAGATACAACTATGGAAAGCTCGGTGTAATAAATCTATGGTGATACAACTATGGAATGGTCACATAACTGTGGTTCATCATCATTTCAGTGATCAAATTTTTCTGTGGACAGCTAGTGGAGGCATGAACAATCAATAGTAAATCTTTAAGTGATAGCTGGAGGCCTGTACAAGTTAAAAACTTGAAGATCTTGGACAGTGGAGTAGTTAGCGGTTTGACAGTGGAGTTTTGGATAGTAAAGAATATTTAGTGAACAAATTGGAAGTTTGGAACAGACTTTTGGAGAAACTGATGTAAGTTAATTATTTATTAAAAGTTGAAGGATTGGTGTCCTAGGGGTTGGTGCCTCTAAACACAAGGTTGGAGCCTTGAGAAGTATAGGGTCATAGCCCTAGAGGTTGGAGCATCACCAAAGTCCAAGTTAGTGCTTGGCAATAGGTTGGTGCCTGTTTCATTAAAAGGGTTGGTTCCCTTCACTCATCTATTGTATAATATTATTAAAAAAGGGATTGAAGTTCTTATTAATCCTTAATATCATTATTATACACCTCTTTGTATTTAATTGTGAAGAATCTAACTGGCAATAATTAACAATTGAAAAGAAATATTGATTCACCTCCCTCTTAGTATTTCCAACAATTGGTATCAGAGTTAGCTTCTTCAATATCAGCCTAACAACTGGAAGAAGGATTCTTAAGCACAATGAAGAACATGGGAGCAACAAGGAAACTACCTATCTTTGATGGAATGAATTTTGGTTTTTGGAAAAAGAGGATGTCCTACTATCTAATGTCTCTTGGTCCTAAAGTATGGCACTTTGTTCTGGATGGGTACAAAACTCCCGCCAATCTTCCAACTGATCAAGATGAAAGAAGAGCCTACATTGCTAATGTCAAAGCTTTAAATTCCATCACTAGTGGAATTACCGATTCTGAATTTACGAAAGTCATGAATTGTGACTCAGCCAAAGAAGTATGAAATAAGTTGGTTTCTCTATATGATGGCGACTCCAAAGTCAAGAAGGCAAAGATTCAAACCTATAGAAGACAATTCAAGAGTCTGAAAATGGATGATGAAGAAGATATTGCATCATATTTCCTCTAAGTAGTTGAAGTGGTTAACTCTCTTAGAGGACTAGGAGAAAATATTGAAGAAATCACCATTGTTCAAAAAATCCTGAGATTGCTTCCTGACAGATTTGAATCCAAAGTAAGTTCCATAGAAGAAATGAAGGATCTAGATACTCTCAAGATGGATGAGCTCCATGGAATTCTCATTGCCTATGATATGAGGAAAGGAAGTCCAAATTTCAAAGAAGCGTCCTTCAAAGCCTCAAGATCTACAAAAGAAGGAAAAGGACGGATTTGCAACAGCGATGAATCTGATACTGAAAACGAATTAGCTCAATTTGTATGAAGACTAAAAAGGGGATCCAAGCTAAAAGGTAAGTACCCTCTTATTTGTTTCAATCGTGGAAGAATAGGTCATTACGTTGCAAAATGTCCCCATAAACATGATAGTGATGATGAAAAGGACTCTAAAAGGATGATGTACAAAAAGAAAGGGTTTAATAAGAAGAAATTCTTCTCCAAACAAGATGAGTCTGATGAAGATGAATTTCTAGTCATAAAAAAGAAATCAACCAGAAATATGTGTCATCACAAAGAAAGAAATGATGAATCAGATGAGGAAAGTGATTATGTTGGAAGCAAATAAACATTATTCATGGCATTTACAAATGATGATGACTCAGAACTAGAAGATGAAAGAAAAATGGATAGTTTGTTGATGAATGCCATTGAAGAAAATGAGAATCTAGAAAAGAAGATAATTTATCTCAAAATAGAAAGAGAGGAAGCAAAAAGAAGGGAAGAATTCTTGAACATTAAGCTAAAAGAGAAAGATGATATCTGTGAAAATGTGAAGCTGAAATAGTATCTCTAAGAAAGGAATTAGAGAAAGTCAAAAGGAGTTGACAAAGCTCTCTAGCTCTTGACAACATTCTTAATACTCAAAAACCTCAACACGAAAAGTCTGGAATTGGTTTCAAAGGAGAATCATCAAGTACAAAGTATAATGCCAGAAGTTATGCTGATGTACTCTCTGGCCATCCTAAAGAAGAAAAGTCATCTTGTTAGGAACAAAGTCCCATCTCAAAACCAAGAATTGAAGAAAAATCAACTCCAAGGAAGAATGTTGGATACTACAACATGTATCAAACTATTTTTCTTGGGCATTGTTACAATTGTAAAAACTTTGGGCATCAAGCTAAACATTGCAAGGCTCATAAGAATGAAGCACCCAAATTGAAAAATCAAACAAACCAACTACATGGTCCTAAAGAGCAAGAACAAATCAAAACGTACAGTTCTTTTGATCCCTTGGCTAAGTTTGATCCGTCTTGCTCATTATGTGATAATTATGATCATAATGAAAAAAATTGTCCTCTCAAAAGGGAGAAAGCTAAAAACGTAAATCTCAAAACTGATAAATGTGGCCTAGCTCTATGTGCTCATAGTGAAGAAAATCATTGGTTTGTGGATAGTGGATGCTCAAGACATATGACAGGTGACCAAAAGAAGTTTATCTCATTGAACAAGAAAAATGGAAATGTATCTTTTGGAATTGGATCCGCTAAAATCACTGGAAAAGGAACTGCCACCCTAGTCAATGGACTAGGAAAGGCTCAAAATACCTTGCTGATAGAAGGGCTCAAACACAATCTCTTAAGTGTTAGCTAGATTTGTGACCAAGGACATAATTTTGTCTTTAGTACAAAAAACTGTGAAATAAGAGAATCATCCTCGGGAGAACTTGTGGCGAAAGGAGTAATACCACCAGATAATGTTTACATACTCAGTAGAATCCAAGAAGATAAATGTTACTTAAGTCAAACAGATGAAAGTTGGTTATGGCATAAGCGATTGGGGCATAAAAGTTTTGATAACCTAGTCAACATCAACAAAATTAATGCAGTAAGGGATATTCCAAAAATTTGCAAACCAAATCAAGTTATATGTGGCCCATGCCAACATGGAAAGAAAACCAGAACTAGCCACAAAACTAAGGAGTTCTCAACAACAAAACCTTTGGAAATCATTCATGCAGATTTGTGTGGGCCAACTAGAACTCCAACTCTTCAAGGTGAAAGGCACTTTGCTCTATTTGTTGATGAATATACTAGAATGATGTGGATATATTTCATAAAATATAAATCCGAAGCATTTGAATGTTTTAAAAATATTAAGGCTCTCATTGAGATTGAGAAAGACTCTAAGATTAAATGTCTTAGAACAGATAGAGGAGGAGAATTCACCTCAAAAGAGTTTGATGAATTCTGTAAAGAGCATGGAATTGACAGAGAACTCTCTATTTCTAGGACACCCCATCAAAATGGATTAGTTGAAAGAAGGAACCGAACCAATCAAGAAATGGCAAGGACAATGCTACTAGCAGCCGATTTGCAACCAAAATTTTGGAGAGAAGCAGTTGGCACCGCAGTTTATACCTTAAATCGAACTCAACTAAGACCAAATAATGAAAAGACTCCTTATGAATTATGGAAAGGAAGACCTGCTTTAGTAAAATATTTTAGGGTTTTTGGAAGCAAACGTATCATAAAAATAAATGATGACTTACCAGGTAAATTTGATTCTAGATTTGACGAAGGAATATTTCTTGGATACTCCACTAGGAGCAAAGCTTACAATTGTTACAACTATCATCTACGAAGAATAGTGGAAAGCATTGATGTGAAGATTGATGAAGGCCTTCCAGAAAAATGAATTTAAGATCATGAAGTTGAGCCTTTCTTTGTGTTAGTCATCAGTATTTTTCACCTGTTGATGATGACTAGTTATTACAGCCAAGTTTTCTAGCAGCTGATCTCCAATATGTGAAATTTGTCAGCTAGAAAACACCCATAAACATTTTTGCCTTCCTACCTTTTCAATCAGACCATGATGAGATAAAACCTCATTGTCAAGCCCTATTTAGCCTCAGCCATACAAACTTGTCCATCAGCTCCAAAGAGAATAATCCAAATCTGTCCAAGAAGTCTCCCCTAAGTTAGGTAGTGGCGCTTTAGGCATTTCTCCCTTGGAAAACTATCCTAAAGCCAAAGAACCTCTATCTATTATCAACAAGTCCTAATAGACCTTCCTATTTTGCAAATAAAGTTTGGTTACACCCTAAAGTCACGCCACTAACAAGCCTTGAAGTCTCAACAATACATATGCCACAGGTCAAGCTGATATTAGGTAAATGTACAACGTTTCAATATCTTTGTCAAAGAGCAGAAGTATACTAGTGTTCTAGAAGACAATATTAAACTCAACATGAGAAGACAACGGCTTCTCATGTGGTTTCGAGCCTGGAATGCAGCTACAGACAGAGAGTTATTTAAATAAGCCCCTGCAAACACAGCCAAAGGTTAGTGAATTATAAATGACAAGAAATGCTCTGCAAATACTGGCCAGGCTACCTCTGATTGTCTAAAGATGCACAAAGGTATTTGAAAAGAAGAATTTCATGTCTCAGAGAGATGCCCTTCATGGCATATTGTCATTTTTTCATTTTCATTTGCTTAAGTATGAATAGGCAGTGAAAGGAAAGATAACACTGTATGAAAAATTGATGAAATGGCATCACTGAGAAAACCTCCTCCATACATGAGAAGAGGGTTGAAAGACTGAGAAAACCACCTTCATTTTACAAGTAGAGGGTTAGGAACAGAGATTGATTATAGGGTTTTCACTGACTGAAAGGAAAATTTTAAAGGCAGTGGGAGACAATTGAAGGCTTCTGAATAAGACAATGGTGTTAAAAGCAGAGACAAAGCAGTGGTGCTTTAAAAAAATGTTTACATGAGTTTCACTGTTAAAACACAGAATTGAAATACAGTGTGAAGCTAATTGGGTGATTAGGAATGAGGAAATATTGTTAAGCAAATGGCCAAGGAAGTGAAACAATCTTGGTCTTAGGTTGACTTCTGCTATCCAAAACAAAGAAAACCACTAACAGTGTGTTCATCAACATTCTTCATTTGGTTGAGACAGAGGTTGAAAAGAACCCAGGAATTTGTCAAAAATAGGCCTCCTTCATAAACAAGAAGAAGGCTCACCATTGTTTGAGGATGAAAAGCATTTATTTCATGTGGCAAAGATTTAAAAAAGGACTGCTCTCAAAAATGGTGAAATAAATGAAAATTCACTGTTCTTATAGATATCCTTCACAGAGGATCAAAAGGACAGCCTTCCCATGTTTACATTTCAACTTCAACTCATCATCCCCTACTATATCTTCATAAAAGTTGAAGACTGGATTACTCTGTCAATCTAAGGTTAGTCATTTTCCTTGATGGTGGAGACTATTTGTAGCAGAGTTTTTCACTTACAGTTTCAAATGAGGTTCTTCACCCATAGTCAAAAGAAAGGCTCAAAGAGCACCTAACAGTTCAATCAAATTCACAGTGGGCATGATCATCATCAAAACACCAAGGGCATAAACTGTCAAAATAAGTTTTAAAGTGGTTTACCTCCTTGCAAGAATGGCAAAGAATGCCTCACAGATCATTGATTTTTATTTGAGCAACGTTTTTATTTTAAAAAGGTCAGCAATAGGCAGAAGTGACATAATTTCTTCTTCAATGAGAAACAATGAAAAGGCAGTAGAAGACGTTTACAGTTTCTTGAAAAGGCCTTTTTACTTCAATGAGAAACCATCACTATGTTGCCTTTCAAAAGTCAACCGCAACATCTTGTCAAAAGAATTGTTCGAAGAAAAGTCTTTATAGTGTTTTAAAATGATAAAATTTGCAAAGGAAATGCTTCATGTTTTGTTTAAAACAAAGGCTCTTTCAAAAAGATTTTTAAACCCTCACAAGTTAAGTTCAAAGGGTTTCGACTTTAAGAGGATAAAGGACCGTTTCCAAATCTCATTACAAGGTTCAAAAAACATAAGCAAGCATTCACAAATGCCCTCTTAGCCGCCCACTGGAGAAAAGAAGGATTTCAAGCAAATTTGTAGAGTTTTTTGGAGGCTTGAGACTGCGCGGCGTGCCCGGAAAAGCACATGGCTTGTTCAGGCGAAGAATTACAAAGGCCTTATAGTACTGCATGGCGCACCTGTAGCGCGCGGTCACCACTGCCCGAAGGCCAACCCGACACCCTTTTTACTGCGCGACACTCTTCCTTTTGAACGTGCCGCACCTGTTGAACAACCGAAACACCTTCAAAGGGTCTTGAGACCTGTTCAACTGATCGAACAAAGGGCCATAAGTCATCCCAAGGTATTCTCCATGCTTAGTGCTAATTTTTTGAAATCCTAAAGGGGCGACAAGGTTATTTTCATAAGAAAAGAAACAGTGATAAGGAGGGTAAGGTGTTTTTTTGATAAAAAACAAAGTTGGTTAGGACTGTAAATGACACAAACCATTTCAAGTAATAGAAGGGAGTGTTGAAACAGTTTTAAGAGCCCTTATTGATTTTCAAGAGAGTGATTAGAGGGCAGTATGTTTGAGAAAACTCAGAGTGTTTTTTTGCTATGATTGTTACACATTTTTACAATGTTGGGTGGATGTTTTAACCATCTAAAAAGACCCTAAATGCCTTTAAAAAAAACTGGTGTCCTAGCAGTGGTGAAAACAAAATTAATCTCTGTTGGCAAATCTAAGGTGAAAACAGTGTTTGTGAAGGGAAAGTAGTGATCTTAAAGTCAAAATAATGTTTTTAAGTGAGGCAGTAATCCTAAGGTGAACACAATTTTGTAAAGTGAAAGCAGTGGTCATATCTGAGAGCCTTGCCACTTAAAGAGTGTCCCTTTGAATGGTGAAAGAGAAAACTTTGTCCAAGCCACCAGATTTCCATAAAAAGAGTATTCTATGAAGATCCTTTGAATTAATTTGAGGGTGTTTTTGTCTGCCTGGGTATAAGAACACAGTGAGGCAGAACAATAAGGGGAAGAAGGGCATGATGATGAGCAGCATCACAGTGAGGAAGAACAACAAACTCCTGAGCATGATGAAAAAGGACATGACGATGAACAAAAACATGATGAACAGAGGCAACCTCATGAAAAAGAACAACAGCCTCATGAAGAAGAAGTGCATCATGATGAACAGGTGCAACATAGTGAGGAGGACAACCCTCAAAAATAAATGCACAAGGACAGTCAAGGCATCCATGAAGAAATCCAAGACAGTGGCAAGAATGATGAGCAAAGTGACAAGGGTAAACATCCAATGGAGCATGTGCTAGCTGCCTCTCCTAGGCAAGGGGCCATGCTCTCTTCTCCGAAAGTGGCCAAGCCCTGGAAATCAAGGAAAAGGGTGCCTAGAGTTGTAACTCCAAATGTGACTAGGGCCCTCTGAAGCAAGGGAAAATTTCCCAAGAAGCCCATTGTCGAATTTCCCAAGAGGAGGAAGACTAAAAGAGCCACCCAAAGCAAAGGAAAGGAGAAAGAAGAAAGCAGTCATGAAAAGGAAAGGGAATTCGACATCATCCAAATCTAAAGTGATGATAGTGACAATGAAGCCCGAATCCTAGAAAATCTCTTGATCAATAGAGAAAACCAAATTGATGCTTTGAGGACTGATCTTGAGAGGGCTAGAAATTTCAATCACTTTTTGCAAATTCAAAACAAACAAATGAGTGTTCATATGGCGGTACATGAGACACGGGCCATCAAATACAAAAAGGAGGCCTCCAAAGCACAAGTGAGATTGGAAGAATTCATGGGTGAGTTCGATGAGATCGAAGATGAAGATCAGCCCAGACGAAAGAGGCCAAGAACCATGGGGCTCAAAAAGGCCCTTGAGAAACAAAAGGAAGAAGAAGATGCCCTTCTCCAATCTACCCCTCTCACTACATTGTTCGAACAAGAGATAGAGAACAATCAGGAAGCATGGCTTGAGAGAGTTAATGATTACTTGGAGAAAAAATTGGAGAAGGCAAATAGAGACTTGGACCTTCAACGGAGGATGACCAAGCATTATAAAAAGTTCAATTAGTTTGCTCAGCAGAAATTGAAGGCCGCTCAGGAAAAACTCAAGGAGGCTAAAGGGAAGCGCCCGGCACCAAAATTGAGGAAAGAAACCTCAAAGCTCCAAATTTTGGCATCAGCTTCACAACATGTTTCTAAAACCCTTGAGGGTCATGCTCGCCAAATTTGGGCGAAATTCGACAAATTTTGTTTTTTTGTCATTTTTGGGTTTTTGGCTAAAACTCATGGGCATCGCCATTTCAGTTTGGGACATCCTCAAATGATGCAAATGGTATCATTGGATGCCCTATTTTCAGGGGCATATACTCAGTGATTTTCAGATCAATTGAAGATCATTTTCTCCCCCAAAATGGCGAAAAACACTCACTTTTTCTACACTCTGCCCCGTTTATCAGCAAGGCTTATTTTTTGGGTTTTTTCACACAGGTATATTTATGGAGGACTTCCAATGGTCATTTTGGATAAAACTAAGAATTTTCAGAAAGTAGACACTCAGAGCTTTCCAACGAGCCATCACCAGCCTCGTTTCAACATCAGGAAGGCCTCCAAAAGTTGCCGGCAAGTCACCGGACTTTCTGCTGATATATTTCTTGAGTATTTTTGTAAAAATTGAACCTTTCAAAAGTGACTTTTCCTCATGTGCGTTTAGCTATTTTTGTACATGATTAGTTATGAAAAGTCAATATATTTCCCTTTTTTATCATTTTTGAGATATTTTATTAGATATTTTGTGCCTTGGGCTTTGCAAAGCCTCAAGGACAAAATCAGAGATTTTGGATAGGCCAATGAGATTGCAAGTTGAAATAAGAGGTTTTCCTCACTTTGGCCTATATATTCCGAAGGCTTTCATTGTAAATAAGGCTGAATTTGATGAATAGAAGCAATATATGGTCATATAAGCTTTGGAAGAAATACTTGTCTCATGCTTTTGGATAGTTTCTTGGATGTTCTTGGATGATGAAAGAGGATTGTTGTTGGATTCCATGACTTGGTAGAATGGTATAGTGTCTCTCTCTCTGTTTTTTTTCCTATTTTTCATTCATAATTCCATGTTCTTGCTTGCTATAAGACAATAGAGAATAGATTTGAGACATGCCCTTGGAGGCACCTCAAATTTCCTGTTTCTTTATAGCTTCCATGTTTTCTTCATTCTTAGTCACATTAAAGAATTATTGATTGCTCATTAATAACTTAAGAATATTGTTTTCTTGTTTCATTTATGGTTTTATGCATGCTAAGTATGATTTACGGTATTCCCTGCTTACTCATGGCTAGCCATAGCTCCACCTATGAAACCTCTCTTTGATTGATTAGATTGTCATTTGTTGAACCAAGGAGGTCTTGTACTGATCTTGCCCTTTGCCTAAAACTATGAAATCTTGTTTTCAAAGTGCCCAATAGCTTGAAGTACTATGTTTAGGCATTCCTGCATAGTGATTTGAGTTGTTTGTCTGTCTTAAATGTATTTCCCCAAAGTCTGATAGCCATTTCCTAAAGTTAGAGAGTCATATATCTCTATGCATGGATTGAATGTTTATTTCTATGCATTGATCAATTTACAGTTACATTTCTCATGATTAATGGTTTTCCCTACCATGTTTATGTCAGCTATTAAACTAGTTATGTTTGAAATCCTTTTTTCTTCACAAATTTAATGTCCATCTCACTCCATTTTGCCCAAAGATCCATTTTACCTCGAATCAAATCGGCCCTTCAACAACCTTGTATCACCATCTGAAAGCTCTCTTGACCTTTTTGACCCCATAGCCCAGTTGATCTGACATCCTTTTACCTATCTTATGTCTTTGATCAGTTCATCCCTCACAACCTAAAAACCAAAACCAAAAACCTACTTCATAACTAGCCTAAAATCAGAACACAATAAGCAAACACACAAATATCCCTTACACAAATAGAGAGAGCCCTCTCTGAGTCCAGGAAGGCTAGGTCCTCAGGCTCCAAAGATTGGTTTGATGTTACACTGTCATTTGGCTTGCCAATCAGCCAAATCACGGGACCCTAACATAATGGCGATCACGGTGGGACTCTGAGTGATAAACAAACTTAGATTCCCTAAGCTTTTCAGCAGCCTTAAGAATACTATCTAATTGAATTATCCCTCCGCTCACTAACATAATGGCGATCACGGTGGGACTCTGAGTTAGTGACAATCTAAGTACACCTTAGGACTCCAGAAATACCTTGTCTTCAAGCCTGCCATTTAGCTACCTAATCACCACACTAACATAATGGAGATCAGGTGGGACTCTGAGTTAGTGACAATCTAAGTACACCTTAGGACTCCAGGAATCCCTTGTCTTCAAACATACCTGCCATTTAGCCACCTCATCGCCACACTAACATAATGGCAATCACGGTGGGACTCTGAGTGATAAACAAACTTAGATTCCCTAAACTTTCCACCAGCCTTGAGAATACTATCTGATTGACTTATCCCACCGCTCACTAACATAATGGTGATCACGGTGGGACTAACTGAGTACATAACAGTCTAGAAAACTCTTGTAGATTCATTAGTCTTTAAAAATTTAAGCAGGCAAGCAGTCCATAGAATCATTTAGAGTAAACTCTTTTGGTTTTCACCACCCTAGCAAAGTGATGAAACAGGTTTAGAACACTCTAATAAACCATAGGCTGCACGTAAAACTCAAAAAACCCCAAAACATTCCCAGATTGGCTTTTCCCTAGTTACTGGTGGTGAACCATAGCTATATCTTTACAAAAACAACCAAGTTCCACCTGGCGACTCCACTAGCCTCCAGTAGGCCTAAAAAATCCATAAAAAACCAAAAAATTCATAAGCCATACCTTTCTATTAACTCATCCTTTCCAAAACTTAAAACTTATGGTGCAAAATCTGTAATCAATGACAAACTAAGTATAAATTAGGGATTCAGAAGACTTCACCTAAACATAGGAGATAAATAGAAGTAACATTGCAAATAGAACCATTAGCTTGTCTAGATAACCTAGAAAACTATTCAAACCAAGTGAATCACTCTTCTTTGCAAGTTTTCATCTCAAAGTTTGCTATAAAACTTTTTATCGTAAGCATCTTTGATAGTGTTGGTGGTGGATCATAATTCTCATAGAAATCCACCTGGCGACTCCACTAGTTACTCATTTTTGTTTGACCATCCTTCACATTAGTAAACCCCTAGAGAGGCCATCCATCCGAAAAAATCACAAATACCATCCTCTCTAAACCTTAGACTCGAAATCTGGCTTCACAAAGAATCAACACCAGATCTCATCCAGACCCAAATCCCCCTATCATAGTAGATGACCCAGAGAAGATTCTGTGGCAAGCTTCCGAAACTGGAAATTTAGCTACCGATAGGTCCATCCGTAAATCAAGATCAATACCTGAACACCTCAAAACCTTGCAGGATTCCCCCTTTGACTTAAAATCAGCAAAAACCATTTTTAGAAGCAAGTCACAAAATAAGGTAAACTTTTAAGATCTTGAGCCCCTAGATCTACCACAGAGTCCTAGTAGAGAAGCCTCGCCTACTACACCTCCAGACTTTCAACTTCTCCATCACTTTGGCACCTACCACCCTAGATCTGCTCAAAATCAGATCACTAGCCCAAGTACATCCACCACACCCATCCAAACCACTACTATTCAAACCACCTCAGCTCATCCTACAAACCCTCATTTTGTACATCATCCATTAGCTCCCGCCATGGTAGCTTGGTATGCACCCTTGGTGTTGCCACAACCTTTGGCCCCCTTAAAAAATGACTATCAATCCAAAATCCCGCACTTTACCGGAGTTGAGACTACCACAGCTCAGTAACATGTAGATAGGATTCGCGATTCCTTTGAATACATGGAAATAGAAGATGAGACCATCAGAATGAGGATGTTCGCCCAAAGTCTGGGTGGAGAACCCAAAAAATGGTTTAAGAGCTTAACTCCAAACAACATCCACAATCTCCCAGAACTCTACCAAACCTTCATAAACAAGTGGGAAATCCGAAAGAACCCCATTCAAATCCTGTCAGAGTATAACAATCTAAAACAGGAAAATGGGGAAAGTGTCCAAGGATACTGCACTAGGTTCAATAGTGTGTATAATGCCCTCCCACCTCACTTCAAACCTCCACTTGGCTCAGCCTTGGCAAAGTTCCCTGAAGGCTTTGACCCAGACATGACTTATCAACTAAGAGACAAGGACCCTCCTACCTTAGAGGAAACGCAAAGAGTGGCTATAAATGCAGAAGCCAACTTAGCTGAAAAGAGAGCTAGGATAAGAGCAGAAAAGGGAGTCACATACCATGATGAATTTGCCCCTTCGGTATCTTCCTCAGATCCTAGAATAGATGGCCTAGTCAAATCCATGACAAATATGTGGGAAAAAATGAGTGAAAAAGCACCTCTTAAGGACAACTAGCCAAACCCTCAAAACAGGAACCGGAACCAAAACTTTATAAAAGACCAGTCTCAAAATAAACCAAGGGAAAATGACCAACAAATTAGGCCATCCTTCAGTGAAAATTATGTTGATGAGGATGAGAGGGATACAAAACCCATTGATGAAAGTCATTTGAACCTATTAGGTTCTGATAACGAGAGTGAGGTTTACCTCACAAAAGAAGAACAAACATTCTTCTCTCCGAATCAAGATGAAACCAACTATGAAGATCCCAAAGATCCTACCATAGATTTTCAGAATTCCATAATAGAAGCACACAGGCAGTATGACCTCAAAAGCAGAAAAAACCAAGAGAAATCCAAGAAAGGTAGCCCAAACATTGCTAAAACCCCTGATACCATCCTTAAAAAAGTAGTGGATAGCAACAAAATCATGGTAAAAAAAACTGACCAAAACAAAGATAAGGCTATTCAAACAAGTCTTGGCTCAGATGCTCCTAGTACTTCCACAAAGATTCCCGAGATAGCTGTGTTGAACAAAGTCCCAAACCAGAGTCATCAAATTAAGAACATAGAGAAAGTCATGTCCGAAAAAGCTGAAAAAAATCTGTCCAAACTACAAACTCCTTTTAGTTTCGAAGGAGAAATTTCCAAAATAAAAATAACCATACCCCTTACTGAGCTAATAACTGTAGATAGGTATAGATCTCAAATATTCAAAGTTTTTGATTTAGGAAATGAGGCAGATACTTTAAATCTAACTGATGACAAACCCGAGCTCTTGTTCGGCCCCAAAATAGAAGGTGAATACCAAGAAGGAACTGTCTCTCCTTTCTATGTAAGCTTGAACATACAGGACAAGATATTACATAATGCCATGTTAGATTCTGGTGCCTCCCATAACCTCATGCCTAAAGTAATCATGGAAAACCTGGGTCTAGAGGTAACTAAACCACACAAAGACCTGTAATCCTTTGATTCAAGTCGGGTCAAATGCTTAGGGCTAATAAAGAACCTGTGCTTTGCTTTGACACAACTACCGGCAAAAAACCTAGTCATGGACGTAGTAGTGGCCGATATTCCTCCTAAGTATGGAATGCTATTATCAAGGGCGTGGGTTGCCAAAATACAAGGTAACCTTCAAATGGACATGTCATTCGCTACCATCCCAGTTTTCAGCCAGACTAGGAGATTATACCGAGAAACTCACATGAAATACATGGTTAGCAACCGAGATAATCCAAACAACACTCCCATTTATTCCATTCATTCCAATTTAGATTCTTTTATCTTATACAATGAAGGTGATATAAACAAGCAGATAAAAGAAAATGAAGAGGATTTCAAACCATAAAAACCACATTTCCCATTACTAAATGAAGAAACTGATGACCAAAGCTCCAAGAAACCTGAAAAACAGCATAGTATCGTGTATGAAAAAGAAGCTCTTTGGAGTATAAGCTTTGACGGTTCTTGTGGCAAAACTGGTTCGGGAGCCGACATCTGGATACACAATACTAATGAAGGTCATTCTTTCAGATTAGAATTCCAATGTACTAATAACATTGCAGAATATGAAGCCCTTCTCCTTGGTCTGTACATACTTAAGGACTTAGGCGCCAAGAAAATATCAGCCCAGGGAGATTCAGAACTTGTAATTAGGCAAATCAAAGGTGAATATTCAGAAAAAAACCCAAGACTAAGAGAATACAGGAATGCAGCTTTAGACATCCTCAAAACCTTCAAAAAAATGAACTCACTTATATTACTAGGGTTCAAAATATCCTAGAAAATGAGCTCGCCTTTGCTGCAAGCAATGGCCAAATACCATGTCTAAGTGAGAAATACAGTATTCGGGTCAAACATCACCCTACAGTACCAGATAATATTGACCATTGGAAAATATTCAAAGACGATGATCAAATTGATGATTTCTTACAATCTAGGAATGAATTTGAAGTAACCAAAACAGACTTAGAAAATGAAGAAAAGAAACCTGGCAAAAATCAAGATCAAGAGCCAAATTTACCTTCTTGGATAGATGTAAACTTGGTAAATCATTCATATGAAACTGAGATAGGAGAGGACATAGACCAAAGGGAACTTGAAGTCTTACACTGTGAAAATGACACCATACCCAGAGGGCTTGCACCTTTAGAAGAATTGTTTGATTTTAACGATGTGGCCAAAAAGCCAAAAATGGAATCTACCGAGGTCGACATAGAAGAATATAACATAGGAAGCCCGGAAGAACCAAGAAATATCAAACTATCCAAAACCCTCCCTCCTCACATAAAGTAGAAGTACATCAAGTTTTTTAAAGAATTTAAAGATGTGTTCGCATGGGGATACCAAGATTTGAAATCATATGACACAAGCATCATTCAACATAAGATTCCCCTTAAAGAAAACGAGAAGCCTTTCAAACATAAGTTAAGAAGAATAAACCTAGTCTTACTACCGTTGGTTGAAAAGGAAATAAAAAATAAGTATGATGCTGGGATAATAGTGTCCCTCAGGTACTCTGAGTGGGTTTCAAATCTAGTATCAGTTAGGAAAAATACTGGTGAAATCAAACTCTGTATCGATTTCCGAAACCTAAATAAAGCCTGTTTAAAGGACAACTATCCATTGCCCAAAATGGACCACATACTTCAAAAGCTAGTAGGTGCTAAAAGGATCTCATTACTTGATGGTTTTTATGGTTATAAACAAGTGCTGGTTTACCCCACTGATCAACACAAAACAACTTTCACCACACCTTGGGGCACTTTCATGTACGTTAAAATGCCCTTTGGATTGATGAATGCTGGTGCCACATTCCAAAGAGCCATGGACATAGCCTTCTCAGAAGACATACGTTATTTCATAGTCATATATCTTGACGATATTACGGTATATTCCAAATAAGATGAAGAACACCTGGTGCACTTAAGAAAGGTTTTTAACAAATGTAGAAAATATGGTTTATCCCTAAACCCCAAGAAAACACTTTTCGGTCTAGAAGAAGGAAAACTCCTAGGTCACATCATTCCGGAAGAGGGAATAAAAATAGACCCCTAGAGAATTGAAGGTATATTACAAATAAGTCACCCCAGAAACATAAAGGAGCCACAATCCTTTATCGGAAAGATTAATTTCTTGAGAATATTCATCCCAAATCTTGCTGAACTCATGAGAGATATCACAAATATGTTGAAAAAAGAGGTTGGGGTTAAATGGACTACGGAAGCCAAAAAATCTTTTGAACTAGTTAAAAAGGCCCTAACTGAAACACTAGTACTGATAAGTCCTGATTTCACCAAATATTTTTACATTTTTTCATTTGCCTCAGAACACACAATAGCTGCTGTGTTATTACAAAAGAACGCAGCAGGGCAAGAACAACCCATTGCCTTTTTTAGCAAATCCCTAAGAGATGCTCCCTTGAAATATAACATCATGGAAAAGAAGGCTTTCGCATTGGTAAAAGCACTGAAAGATTTCCGAGTTTACATCTTGCATTCTCATGTCATCGCTTTTGTTCCTAATACCGTCGTCAAAGACATATTAAATCAAGATCTCGATGGTAAAAGGGGAAAATGGATCGCTATCATCTTAGAATATGACTTAGAAATCCGACCCACCAAACTGGTTAAAGGACAAGGACTTGCAAGACTAATGGCTGAAACCAATCTCCAAGCATTAGATATAAATTTTGTTGATGCCTTAGAAGAACAGGAAGAATGCACCGCCCCTCATGTTGAAAAAGTATTTTTAAATTCACCGTGGTATGCAGATATTCTTTATGTATTATTTTATTTAAATGCTCCTCTAAATTTATCAAAAACAAAAGCAAGATTTCTTAAACAAAAATCTTTAAAGTTTTGCATTATAGATGGAGTTTTGTATTGGAAAAATCCCACTGGTATGCTACTTAAATCTTTTCTTGAGTCTGATGGAGAGAAAATTATGCAGGAAATGCATGAAGGAGAATGTGGAGGTCATCTCTACTGGAAAACTACATCGAACAAAATCCTTAGAGCCGGTTATTATTGGCCTACCTTATTTCATGACACTCACAAGCTAGTTATGACATGCCATAAGTGTCAAATTTTTGATGGCAAGAAAAAGATTTTACCTTTGCCCTTACACCCCATCATAGTTGAGGGACCCTTCCAGCAATGGGGTCTAGATTTTATTGGGGAAATTCACCCTCCTTCGTCCGCTCAACATAAATGGATCCTTACAGCCACTAATTATTTTACCAAATGGATAGAAGCCATACCCTCGAGGAACGCCACCGATTTAGTCATCATTAAGTTCCTAGAAACCAGCGTCCTATCTAGATTCGGCTGTCCTAGAAAGATCATTATCGATAACACTGCTTCCTTTTCCTCCAAAAGAATGGTTGACTTCTGTTACAAATATCACATTTCATTAGGACATTCCACATCTTATTACCCTCAAGGTAATGGTTTAGCCGAGTCCTCTAACAAAAGCCTAGTCAACATCATAAAAAACTTCTAGAACAAAATAAAAAAGCATGGCATGGAAAACTAGTACACGCACTATGGGCTGATAGACTAACCACCAAGAAATCAATAGGTATGTCTCCCTTCCAACTAGTTTATGGCATAGATGCCATTTTCCCAACATTTTTCGGGGTTCCAGTAATGAAGCTATTACAGGAAGTTCAAATATAAGAAAATGACATGCAAAGGAGGGTGAATTAGACTATCCATTTACAACAAACAAGAGAAGAAGTTTACCAAAAGGCTCAGTTAGCGCAAGACAAAATAAAACAGATTTTTGACAGAAGGACCAAGGAAAATGATTTTTAGATTGGGGACAGAGTACTAAAATGGGATTCTAGAAGAGAGGACAAAGGTAAACATGGCAAATTTGAAAACTTATGGAAGGGGCCTTTCATCATCAGCTCAGTTAGCGGAAACAATGCCTTTTTCTTGCAAGAACTTGATGGGACTGAAACTTTTGGAGGTCCTGTGAATGGCAGGACATTAAAGCATTATTTTTGTCAAGAGCTCCAATTTTAAACCTTTCTCAATCATTGTA
Organism: Pinus albicaulis; assembly: GCA_034641835.2. NCBI lineage: Eukaryota > Viridiplantae > Streptophyta > Pinopsida > Pinales > Pinaceae > Pinus > Pinus albicaulis. The sequence continues at coordinate 142,249,910 of CM076582.1, forward strand.
TATACCATTGTTTGAAAAATAAATCAAAAATAGGAAATTCAAAAACAATAGAAAAATAAAAAAAGAGGGCAATTTGAAAAATAGAAAGAAGGCCCCATGTTTAAAAAAATAGTCATTCGGAAAGTGCGCAAGTCTAAATGCCGCTACTAGTGCTCAAATGTCTTGTTCAGTTATCCAGCCTAATCATAGCTAAACATGTTTTAAATTTATTTGCTGATAAGTTAGTGAGTGGAAAAGATGGTCAACATTGTGTAAGCTTGACTTATCAAAGAGAGTAGATTAGGAAAAGATACTGGTTCCACATGCTCAAAATAGAACCAAAGAAGAAAGCAGGGATGAAAAACAAATTGTGTATCCTAGCCTTGTTTTTCTAGATTTCATTTTATGAAAAATAATATTTGTGTGCAGCTTGTCTTTCATGCCACAAGTACATGACAAATCAGACTGTCTAATCCTGATTTGGTCATTTTTAAATTTCATGTTTTAGATTAGAGAATAAAATCATGTCAAACAGCTTAACCTTGACAGTCGATCTAGCATAGGTAGAAAAATGAAGGAGTTCATCAGCTTAATCTATCAACCAGTCCTAACAGACCTTCCTATTCTGCAAATAAAGTTTGGTTACACCCTTAAGTCGTGCCACTAACAAGCCTTGAAGTCTCAGCAATACATATGCCACAGGTCAAGCTGATATTAGGTAAATGTACAACGTTTCAATATCTTTGTCAAAGAGCAGAAGTATACTAGTGTTCTAGAAGACAATATTAAACTCAATATGAGAAGACAACTGCTTCTCATGTGGTTTCGAGCCTGGAATGCAGCTACAGACAGAGAGTTATTTATATAAGCCCCTGCAAACACAGCCAAAGGTTAGTGAATTATAAATGACAAGAAATGCTCTGCAAATATTGGCCAGACTACCTCTGATTGTCTAAAGATGCACAAAGGTATTTGAAAAGCATAATTACATGTCTCAGAGAGACGCCCTTCATGGCATATTGTCATTTTGTCATTTTCATATGCTTGAGTATGAATAGGCAGTGAAAGGAAAGATAACACTGTTTGAAAAACTGATGAAATTGCATCACTGAGAAAACCTCCTCCATACATGAGCAGAGGGTTGAAAGAATAAGAAAACCTCCTTCATTTTACAAGTAGAGGGTTAGGGATAGAGATTGATTATAGGGTTTTCACTGACTGAAAGGAAAATTTTAAAGGCAGTGGGAGACAATTGAAGGCTTCTGAATAAGACAATGGTGTTAAAAGCAGAGACAAAGCAGTGGTGCTTTAAAAAAATGTTTACATGAGTTTCACTGTTAAAACACAGAATTTAAATACATTGTGAAGCTAATTGGGTGATTAGGAATGAAGAAATATTGTTAAGCAAATGGCCAAGGAAGTGAAACAATCTTGGTCTTAGGCTGACTTCTGCTATCCAATACAAAGAAAACCACTAACAATGCGTTCATCAATATTCTTCATTTGGTTGAGACAGAGGTTGAAAAGAACCCAGGAATTTGTCAAAAATAGGCCTCCTTCATAAACAAGTAGAAGGCTCACCATTGTTTGAGGATGAAAAGCATTTATTTCATGTGGCAAATATTTCAAAAAACTCTCAAAAATGGTGAAATAAATGAAAATTCACTGTTCTTATAGATCTCCTTCACAGAGGAACAAAGGGACAACCTTCCCATGTTTACATTTCAACTTCAGCACATCATCCCCTGCTATATCTCCGTAAAAGTTGAAGACTGGATTACTTTGTCAATCTAAGGTTAGTCATTTTCCTTGATGGTGGAGACTATTTGTAGTAGAGTTTTTCACTTACAGTTTCAAATGAGGTTCTTCACCCACAGTCAAAAGAAAGGCTCAAAGAGCACCTAACAGTTCAATCAACTTCACAGTGGGCATGGTCATCATCAAAACACCAAGGACAGAAACTATCAAAATAAGTTTTAAAGTGGTTTACCTCCTTGCAAGAATGGCAAAGAATGCCTCATAGACCATTGATTTGTCTTTGAGCAAGATTTTTCTTTTAAAAAGGTCAGCAATAGGCAGAAGTGACATAATTTCTTCTTCAATGAGAAACAGTGAAAAGGCAGTAGAAGAAGTTTACAATTTCTTGAAGAGGCCTTTTTACTTCAATGAGAAACCATCACTATGTTGCCTTTCAAAAGTCAACCGCAACATCTTGTCAAAAGAATTGTTCGAAGAAAAGTCTTTATAGTGTTTTAAAATGATAAAATTTGCGAAGGAAATGCTTCATGTTTTGTTTAAAACAAAGGCTCTTTCAAAAAGCTTTTTAAACCCTCACAAGTTAAGTTCAAAGGGTTTCGACTTTAAGAGGATAAAGGACCGTTTCCAAATATCATTGCAAGGTTCAAAAAACATAAGCAAGCATTCAGAAACGCCCTCTTAGCCGCCCATTAAAGAAAAGAAGGATTTCAAGAAAATTTGCAGAGTTTTTTGGAGGCTTGAGACTGCACGACGTGCCTGGAAAAGCGCGTGGCGCGTTCAGGCGAAGAATTAAAAAGGCCTTACACTACTGCGCGGAGTGCTTGTAGCGGTGCGCGGCGTGCCTGTAGCACGCAGTCACCACTGCCCGAAGGCCGACCCGACACCCTTTTTACTGCGCGACGCTCTTCCTTTTGAATGTGCCGCACCTGTTGAATGATCAAAATTCCTTCAAAGGGTCTTAAGACCTGCTCAACTGATTGAACAAAGGGCCATAAGTCATCCCAAGGTATTCTCCATGCCTAGTGCTAATTTTTTGAAATCCTAAAGGGGTGACAAGGTTATTTTCATAAGACAAGAAACAATGATAAAGAGTGTGAGGTTTTTTTTTGATAAATAACAAAGTTGGTTAGGACTGTAAATGACACAAACCATTTCAATTAATAGAAGGGAGTGTTGAAACAATTTTAAGAGCCCTTATTGATTTTCAAGAGACAGTGATTAGAGGGCAGTATGTTTGAGCAAACTCAGAGTGTTTTGTTGCTATGATTGTTACACATTTTTACAATGTTGGGTGGATGTTTTAACCATCTAAAAAGACCCTAACTACCTTTAAAAAACATTCGTGTCCTAGCAGTGGTGAAAACAAAATTAATCTCTGTTGGCAAATCCAAGGTGAAAACAATGTTTGTGAAGGGAAAGCAGTGATCTAAAAGTCAAAACAGTGTTTGTAAAGTGAGGCAGTAATCCTAAGGTGAACACAGTTTTGTAAAGTGAAAGAAGTGGTCATATCTGAAAGCCTTGTCACTTAAAGAGTGTCCCTTTGAATGGTGAAAGAGAAAACTTTGTCCAAGCCACCAGATTTCCATAAAAAGAGTATTCTATGAAGATCCTTTGAATTTATTTGAGGGTGTTTTTGTCTACCTGGGTATAAGAACATAGTGAGGCAGAACAACAAGGGGAAGAAGGGCATGATGATGAGGAGCATCATAGTGAGGAAGAACAGTAGACTCCTAAGCATGATGAAAAAGGACATGATGATGAACAACAACATGATGAACAAAGGTAGCCACAACATGATGAATAGAGGCAGCCTCATGAAAAATAACAACAGCCTCATGAAGAAGAAGTGCAGCATGATGAATAGGTGCAACACAGTGAGGAGGACAGCCCTCAAAAATAAATGCACAAGCACAGTCAAGGCATCCATGAAGAAATCCAATACAGTGGCAAGAATGATGAGCAAAGTGACAAGGGTAAAGAGCCAATGGAGCATGTGCTAGCTGCCTCTCCTAGGCAAGGGGCCATGCTCTCTTCTCTGAAAGTGGCCAAGCCTCGGACATCAAGGAAAATGGTGCCTAGAGTTGTAACTCCAAATGTGACTATGGCCCTATGAAGCAAGGGAAAATTGACCAAGAATCCCATTGTCGAATTTCCCAAGAGGAGGAAGACTAAAAGAGCCACCCAAAGCAAAGGAAGGAGAAAGAAGAAAGCAGTCATGAAAAGGAAAGGGAATTTGATGTCATCCAAATCCAAAGTGATGATAGTGACGATGAATCTCGGATCCTAGAAAATCTCTTGATCAATAGAGAAAACCAAATTGATGCTTTGAGGATTGATCTTGAGAGGGCTATAAATTTCAATCACTTTTTGCAAATTCAAAACAAACAAATGAGTGTCCATATGGTGGTATATGAGACACAGACCATCAAATTAAAAAAGGAGGCCTCCAAAGCACAAGTGAGATTGGAAGAATTCATGGGTGAGTTCGATGAGAGCGAAGATGAAGATCATCCTAGGCAAAAAAGGCCAAGAACCATGGGGCTCAAAAAGGCCCTTGAGAAACAAAATGAAGAAGAAGATGCCCTTCTCCAATCTACCCCTCTCACTACATTGTTCGAACAAGAGATAGAGAAAAATCGGGAAGCATGGCTTAAGAGAGTTAATGATCACTTGGAGAAAAAATTGGATAAGGAAAATAGAGACTTGGACCTTCAACGGAGGATGACTGGGAATTATAAAAAGTTCAATCAGTTTGCCCGGCGGAAATTGAAGGCTGCTCAGGAAAAACTCAAGGAGGCTAAAGGGAAGCGCCCGGCACCAAAATTGAGGAAAGACACCTCAAAGCTCCAATTTTTTGCCTCAGCTTCACAACATATTTCTGAAAACCATTGAGGGTCATGCTCTCCAAACTTGGGCGAAATTCGACAAATTTTGGTTTTTTATCATTTTTGGGTTTTTGGCTAAAAATCATGGGCATCGCCATTTCAGTTTGGGACATCCTCAAAGGATGAAAACGGTATCATTAGATGCCATATTTTTAGGGGCATATACTGAGAAATTTTCAGATGAATTGAAGATCATTTTCCCCCCCAAAATGGCGAAAAACACTTGCTTTTTCTACACTCTGCCCCGCTTATCAGCAAGGCTTATTTTTTGGGTTTTTTCACACAGGTCTATTTTTGTTGGATTTTCAATGGTTAGTTTGAAGAAAACTAAGAATTTTCAGAATGTAGACACTCAGATCTTTCCAACGAGCCATCACGGGGCTCGTTTCAACATCGAGAAGGCCTCCAAAAGTTTCCGGCAAGTCACAGGACTTTTTGCTGATATATTTCTTGAGTATTTTTGTAAAAATTGGACCTTTCAAAAGTGACTTTTCCTCATGTGCGTTTAGCTATTTTTGTACATGATTAGTTATGAAAATTCAATATATTTCCCTTTTTTTCGCATTTTTGAGATATTTTATTAGATATTTTGTGCCTTGGGCTTTGCAAAGCCTCAAGGACAAAATCAGATATTTTGGATAGGCCAATGAGATTACAAGTTGAACTAAGAGGTTTTCCTCACTTTGGCCTATATATTCCAAAGGCTTTCATTGTAAATAAGGCTGAACTTGATGAATAGAAGCAATATATGGTCATATAAGCTTTGGAAGAAATACTTGTCTCATGCTTTTGGATAGTCTCTTGGATGTTCTTGGATGATGAAAGAGGATTATTGTTGGATTCCATGACTTGGTAGAATGGTATAGTGTCTCTCTCTCTGTTTTGTTTCCTAGTTTTCATTCATAATTCCATGTTCTTGCTTGCTATAAGACAGTAGAGAATAGATTTGAGACATGCCCTTGGAGGCACCTCAAATTTCCTGTTTCTTTATAGCTTCCATGTTTTCTTCATTCTTAGTCACATTAAGAATTATTGATTTCTCTTCAATAACTTAAGAATATTGTTTGCTTGTTTCATTTATGGTTTTATGCATGCTAAGTATGATTTACGGTATGCCCTACTTACTCATGGCTAGCCATAGCTCCACCTAGCCTCCTATATCAATAGGTTTCATTTTTCATGATTGTCTTGATGGAAGTATGGAATATGTTCAAACCTTCTTACTTGAGCAAAGGTGTTCCATATTCTTGAAAACCAAAAAATCAAAAAATTTAAAAAATGTAAAGAGGGTATACCCTAAAAGAAAGATCAAAGGGTAAAAAGAATAAAAATGGTCAAAAAGAGAAAGAAATGAACCCCAAGCAAAAAATAGACCAAGGAAAGTGTGCAAATCCAAATGCCACTACTTTTTACTCTGTTGTAATAAATCAATTGTGTGCGGCTTGTGAAATTTTGCCACAATTCATGAATAAGTCAAACTGTTTAAACTTGACTTACTCATATTTCAATTTCATGTTATAGATTAGAGAATAAATATCTAGCCAAACAGTTTAATCTTGGCAGATAAGTAGCTAGGTAGAGTGAATAACAGGTGCTCAACAGTTTAATCTGAGCCCTTGGATGTAATAAGGGTAGAAATAGATAGATTCATCATGTAAAAAGAAAAAGATTGAAAAGGGTTTGCAAGTCTAAATGCACCCTAATAAAGAAGACAAAATGGTAGTGTTAAGTAGATAGGGTAGGTAGATGGTGCTGCAAAGTGTTATCTGATGAATGGTGCTGCTACATGTTTTTGATCCTTTACTTTCATCATAAGTACTGAAGCAGGAAATACAATGGAAAATCACAGCAAGCAAAGTCAAATTCATTAACCTCCTTCATCATTTTCCCCCCTCAAGAGTTTTACTAATTTCCCCAAAAGTACTAAGGTAATTTGAGATCAAAGGGGCTCAAGGCATTTCCTTGACTTCTGGAGGGACCGGACCCTCGGCCTAATGATCAAAAAGACCTAAGCACTTGAAATAATTCATCATTGTTATCTTCCATCTTTAACTTTTTCCTAAGTAAAATCCTATTTTACTTAGGAAACTGATGCAACATTCCATAAAAATTCCTCAAAATAATTTGTTATTCTAAGTTTAAGTGTTGAAGATAAAATGTTGCAATTTACTTCATAAGTTATCACTTTCTTAGATGTACAAAGATGTTTTGATTTTCCTTGTCCTTTCATATTAACATTTGATTTTACTATATTAAATCCCTAGTGAAATCCCTTTTCCTAAGTATATAACTCCCTTTTCTAATAAATTTCCCCAAAACCCTTTATTATAATGTTTTACCAAAGTATATATTCCCGCACATTGAAAATAAAACCCCGCTTTATAAACCCTTTGGTGAAATATATCGTTATACCATTAATCCCCGCCCTATGGTGAATTAGTTATGTATTGATTAATTTACCATATAATAAAAAAATATATAAAAAAGCGTTAGACATGCAATATGTGTGTTTAACACCAAAAACACGGATAAAAACTCATCGGAGTCTTGCGCCACCGTGGATTGTCCACATGACATTCCACCTAACCAAACCCCGCCGCAACCCGTTTCTTACACACTCGGGATTAATTAGTCACCAGGACTAATTAATAGCCTTTTTCCGCCTATCAGACGCCCCCCGGGGAGATTAATAACGTTAATAGTATTTAAAACCCTGTCGGGCCCGCGCAATAACTATTCCATTATATTTCCATTTCTTCGACCGTCGGATCGCTCCTCCGCAGATTGACGCTCCACGTCAATCCCGCTGCCCATCCTTGGTAAGAACTTTAACCAGCGGGGAAATAGTGGTATCGAAACAGTTCATCATCCACGTGTCACACATCCAACGGAATCGCTGCCGATTCGTTTAAAACACCTTTTGCACAAAAGCGGTGCGGGCTTACCGCTTACCGCCTACCGCATACCGCCGGCCCCACTCCCTTACGTCACCCCGTACGTCAAATGACGTCATCAATGAACACAAAACCTCAATTGAATCTACACCATTTTCGTTTTTTTCAGTATTTTAGTTTCGAAAGAGACCGAGCTCCCGCCACGAATTTTCACTTTCACCGCAAATACACCAATTTATCACTAAGATTCCATTTCGCCGTGTCACAGGTTTCATTGCTCATCGTAGAAAACCCGCTCGTCTAAAACAGTATTTATCCTTTACGCGCGACTGCAAGTAAAACCTCGCTTTCCTTGTTTTTCCTAATAAAAGTGAGCAAAAATCATCATCATACTTCCGGAGATTTTAAAATCCTCAGAAATGCTTCCCGAACTTAAATTGTTCCACCTCCTTCATTACAAGAATCCCGCCCGGCCATGAAAAAACTAAAACCTCCATTTTGAATCCACAAGAACCAAAATGGAGGCCCCAACAGCTCTAAATATCACTCTATTGAATGCTCCTCACCGAGATTTGGACTATTTACCTCTGATAGATGAAGATTTCCAAATACAAGACCTGTATTTTGATGAAAGTCCCCTATTGAGCTATTGTCGCTGCAGAGACGAATACTCAAAAGGGCAAGATCTTATAGGTCTGTGGGAATCTAATCTCCCAAGGTATCTCATTCCTTCAGTCCTTATTTTCCCTGAAATCATTCACTATTGCCATTCTAACTATGTAGACTATGACCCAAAGATATGTAAGAATTTTCCCCCTAACCGTAACGTTATTTTCCCACTACCGTTTCAGCCTAACACAAGAAGAACAACAAAGAGTATCAGGATTAAAGAGTACTGTGGCAAAGTGTATCGTAAAAGTCGAGTAGGCAAAATAGTTGCGTAGCTGTGTCAGTGGTAAACAAGAGAAAAATAATTATTACAGAGGCAGTAAAATGGTAAAAAGAGATGAAAATATTTTCACCAACATTGAAGTTTATCTAAAGTGAAAGTAAAACAGTCAAAGGAACAAAAAAGTGAAAAGATGAAAAATACAACAAGAAGGAACATTTTTGCAGAAATTGCATATTTTAGTCATAGTTTTTCAGAAACTATTGTGATCAATAAAAGATGAATTTTACAAAAATGAAGGAGGTTTATGTTCTTAAGAGGACCATCTACAAAAACCTCTCTCACTTTTCTAACAGCTATTATGGTTTTGGAAATATTAAACAAAGTTGGAAAGCACTTTTTGCAGAAAATTACAGTCAAGTCATCATTTTGCAGAGAACATTGTGGCCAATTAGAAATACATTTTACAAAACGGAAGGAGGTTTTTGTTCCTAAGAGACCCATATACAAAAACCTATCTCAGTTTTTGCACAGTGGTTTTATAATGAGAGATACATGCGCATCTTTACAGGCCATTTTTCAGACTCTGTAAAACTCTGTTTTACACATATTTTTTACAGAGAATATTATGCACAGATGGAGAGGAATTTTAGGAAAGTGAAAGAGGTTTATCTCACCAACATATTTATCCACAATAACCTCTTTCACTTTTTACATATCTATTACGGATTGAGAAATACGAAGATATCATTGGACCCCAAGTTTGCAGAATTGTTGGAGTAGATTGCACAAAGAAAGGAAGCAGTTAGTGACTTGGATGCCTCATCATCAAATAAGATTTGGATCAAATTCGAATTCTCCTCTTTGTCATCACTTATCCATCAAAAATAGTGCCAAATAGTTTGAGTGTCCTTTACTTTAGTTCTATTTATGTAAATAGTTGGAGAGATTTGTGAACCAATTTTGATATTTGTTTCAAGATATTTTAGTTTAGAATGTATATAAATAGACCCCCAAAGAGAGTGTTGAGGGTGGATTCTATTACTCTGCTGTAACATTGAGGTTTTCGGAATAAAAAGCTTTTGGACAAATTTACTTGTGGCTTACTGGATGACGTTTTGAAGCACTGGACTTGTTGCAGGATTCATGTGTTGGACTTCAGTTCAATAAGTTTTCCAACCCTTGTGTTTAAATTTTTATATTAGTTTATGCTATCATCATATCCGTTTCTGAATAGTTTACATAAAGGATTGAAACAGAATTTGCTTAATTGTACTCTGTTTTCAAATGTGATTATTCTCGATGTTTTCTTCTGGATTAGTTATAAGCATGAATTCTTAATTGCTCATGTTTTGCCGATTCAATATTGTTGATTACTGTAACAAAGAATCCTTCATTGCTCTTTGCTTGTAATCATTTCTCTTCTTCCTCTTGAATATGGTGAAAGATTCTTAGTTGCCTTTCATCCCTTCAAGACCATCCATCCACTTTAAATTCTAAGGATTGTTCTCTGTCTAGCTATCTTGCCCTGTAATACCATCTTGTGTTCAGAAAAGAAATCCAGTAAAGCCATCCTTAGACTCCATAGCCCAATGGACTGAAAGCCCTCAACCTTGCCCTTAGTTTGTGGATTCCACCAATTTCCCAAAACAAACTTTGAATCTATAACTAGCCTAAAATCATTCAAAAAACAAAGATAAATCATAAAGAGAGAGCCCTCTCTGGATGCAGATTGGCTAGATTCTGCATCTAAAAGGTTGGTTTGTGGTTACCTCGGGTATACTTTCCTCTTACACAACTTCTAGAAAAACCTGAGTGATAACATAGTGGCGACCATACTGGGGATCTGAATCATTTTATTGATACTATTGTTTGATTTATAAGCTATAGACAGAGTCTGAAGATCAGCCAGGTAGCCTTTGAAATGCTTTTGCTCTGCAACTGCATAGTAAACAAATGCTGCTTCAGTCGATCTCTGGTTTAGCTTATAAACTAAACTTTGGATTCAAAACATTCAATCAGACTCTCTAGTTCAATAAATCTTTAAGAAAATTTAAATCTCATATCTAAAAGCCTCTTAAAGAAATCATAGAAGTTGTTTTGAAAATTCATAAAAAAACAAAATAATCATAAAATACTCAAAATTTGGTTTCCTGAAGAACTAACTTTTTCTTCAAAATTGTTTTACAGGTTTAGATCTGATCTATGATGGTGGACAAGGATCAGATACACAAAGGTTAAAATCATCCACCTGGCGACTCCAAATCAATTTCACAATCAAGACTCCACTGGAGGAATGAACCTCAAAGGACAATATGGAAAGATCAGGCTTTCAACTTGGATCTTAATCCAAGACTTTATGTTCTTTTTTAAGAAATTTTTTCAATGTATATTGTATTTTATAGAAGATCTTAGATTAGTTTTTAGTTATTTTCCTTTGAAGATTGTAAATAATAATTCTTCTAATCTCTTTGAGCAGCTTTCTTATGAATCTAATGATGATCATTTTCCAATTAAGAAGCCTCAAATAATCAAAACTGATCTTACAATCCCTGTACATATCCCTGTGCCATATAAAGTTCCAGATAGATATAAGCCCCTTATTCTACCTCCTTTACTCCATGATTTTCCTGAAAAATACTACAAGTATCTTCCCAGATTTGATGGAGAAAATGGTATCACGGCCCAAAAACATATTCAAGGTTTTGAAAATTATTTGGATTTATTTGAGATTGATGAAGATGATGTTAAAATCAGACTTTTTGCTCTTTCTTTGCAAAATAGAATAAAGAGTTGGTTCAAAAATTTGCCTAATGCTAGCATCTCAAATTTCCAACAGTTTATCAAACTTTTCCTTCATAGATGGATAATCAAAGTTAATCATTTTGTGATCATGGAAGAATATAATCAATTAAAAAGACATTCAAATGAAACGATACAACAATTTTCTGACAGATTTAATCAAGTTTATTATTCAATGCCAGAAAATATTAGACCTCCTCATGATTCAGCTCTCTTGCATTATCCAAGTGCCTTTGATTCAGAAATAGAATTTCGGTTAAGAGAAAGAGATCCAAAAACACTTGTACAGATGTAAAATATTGCAGTTGATGTGGAAGTTAATCTCCAAATCAAACAGGAAAAGTTGAAAGTAGAAGAAGAGGAAAGGAAAAACATTGCATAGGTAAAACTCAACCTTTTGGTAAGAAAACTAGATGAAATAACACAGGAGATCACTATGAAAGAAGAATTTTTTATTCAAAATCACCATGAAGAAATAGAAGAGGTTGATAGCCATGAAAAAATTCCTCTTAATTCAAATTATCATAAATCAGAAAATGAATTTACAAATCAATATGAGGAAGAGGAATCTATTGTTATAATGTATATGTTTGATGACATTCTTTATTTTGATGATTTGCCTAAGTATGATCATTACGATGATAGTTATGTTCTCCAAAGTCAAGCTAACTTTACAGAGATATCAGAAGCTAGTTTGGAGGATGAAGAAATGAAGTTTCAGCAGATTGAAGACAGTGATCAGCCAATACAGATCAGCCATGAGAGTGAGGAAGGAAGAGCAGAAAATGTGGAAATAAGTGAAGGTTCCTTACCTCTTTGTTTTGCTTCATTTCAGTTCATTAGAGACAACTATCATGCCATCAATAATCAGCAATCTTTAGGAATTGTAATTGACAACAAAGAAGATAATGAAACTATTGATCAAGATTTTTCAGTTTCACAATTGCAGTTATCAGTTCCCATTGAAATAAATGATCAAATGACACAAGAAAGTTCCATACCACTATTTTTTGAACCATTTCAAATTTTAAAGGAAATGTGGTATAATATATTTAAAGAAAAGAATGGGAAACTTGTTGAAGTTTATGAAGTCCCATGGAATTTTATATGTCATAGGTTCCAGCAATTTTCCCAAGATTTTCAGGATCCAATAGCAGATATGCTGAATATTGAAGGCATTCAAAGCATTCCTCTATTAACTAACTATGATTTTCAGAATCAAGATGATAAAGGATTCAACACTCAAACATTACAATCAGTAGGAATATCATCACAAATCTTATCTGAAAGTTTACAGAGAGATAAAGATGAAAATAACATTTCATATTCATGGTATGGAGGCCATCCAGAACAGATGTACAGATGTTCAGATCAGTTAAACATCAATGTATATATTTTGGAAGATCCTTTTGTACAATTTCTAGAGTCAACAAAGGAAATCAAGTGTTTCCTTATCCTCTCATTTGTTGACAAGTTTCTAATAGGTTGCAGAAGTACAATTTTGATAATCAACAAGAAAATGCAACCAAATCTATCAAAGTACATAATGCTTGAATGGTTGCATTGGCTATTTCATTTTACCTAACTAACAGTTGAACAGTAGATTGAATAGGTAGATGAGTGCTAATAAGCTCAAAATTTTGAGCATTTTTTTTAGTTTTTCAATTTTCAGATAGTTTTTCATTAAGTTGGTTTGAAAATTTTTGTGTGTTGTTTCAGTTTCAGATCAGATTTCAGGTTGCAGAAAAAGGACTATATTCAATTCAAGATTTTCAACCACAACAAATTCATGTTTGGGATTGGAACAAGGCAGAAGATTTCTAACTAGGAAACAAAGTTTTAAGTTTTGAGTGGATGGTGAATTGCTGAAGTTGAAGCCCGAAGTGAAGGCCCTAAGCTTCAAAAGTTTCACTATCATATGTACAATAAAGCTACCAGAAGAAGGAGATTACATAGTTCAGTTTGAAGACATGTTGAGGCATCTGACCTGCTGTTCTTGACTTTTCACAAGGAAAAGCCATCCCCAAGTGGAGCCAGTGTTAGCCTCCTATACCAATAGGTTTCATCTTTCATGATTGTCTTGATTGAACTATGGAATATGTTCAAACCTTTTTTCTTGAGCAAAGGTGTTCCATATTCTTGAAAAACCAAAAATCAAAAAATTTAAAAAATGTAAAGAGGGTATACCCAAAAGAAAATCAAAAGAATAAAATGGTCAAAGTAGCAAATGAACCCCAAGTTAAAAATGTAAACAGGAAAGTGTGCAAGTCTAAATGCCACTACTTTTTTCATCTGTTGTAATAAAATAATTGTGTGCAGCTTGTGAAACTTTTGCCACAATTCATGAATAAGTCAAACTGTTTAAACTTGGCTTAGTCATATTTCAATTTCATGTTTTAGATTAGAGAATAAATATCTAGCCAAACAGTTTAATCTTGGCAGATAAGTAGCTAGGTAGAGTGAATAAAAGGTGCTCAACATTTTAATCTGAGCCCTTGGATGTAATAAGGGTAGAAATAGATAGATTCATCATGTAAAAAGAAAAGATTGAAAAGGGTTTGCAAGTCTAAATGCACCCTAATAAAGAAGACAAAATGGTAGTGTTAAGTAGATAGGGTAGGTAGATGGTGCTGCAAAGTGTTATCTGATGGATGGTGCTGCTACATGTTGGTTAATCATTTACTTTCATCACAAGTACTAAAGCAGGAAATACACTGGAAAATCACAGCAAGCAAAGTCAAATTCATTAACCTCCCTCATCATTTTCCCCCTCAAGAGTTTTACTAATTTCCCCCAAAAGTACTAAGGTATTTGGAGATCAAAAGGGCTCAAGGCATTTCCTTGACTTCTGGAGGGACCGGACCCTCGGCCTAATGATCAAAAAGACCTAAGCACTTGAGATAATTCATCATTGTTATCTTCCATCTTTAACTTCTTCCTAAGTAAAATCTTATTTTACTTAGGAAACTGATGCAACATTCCATAAAATTCCTCAAAATAACTTGTTATTCTAAGTTTAAGTGTTGAAGATAAAATGTTGCAATTTACTTCATAAGTTATCACTTTCTTAGATGTACAAAGATGTTTTGATTTTCCTTGTCCCTTTTCATATTAACATTTGATTTTACTATATTAAATCCCTAGTGAAATCCCTTTTCCTAAGTATATAACTCCCTTTTCTAATAAATATCCCCAAAACCCTTTATTATAATGTTTTACCAAAGTATATATTCCCGCACATTGAAAATAAAACCCCGCTTTATAAACCCTTTGGTGAAATATATCGTTATACTATTAATCCCCGCCCTATGGTGAATTAGTTATGTATTGATTAATTTACCATATAATAAAAATATATATAAAAAAGCGTTAGACATGCAATATGTGTGTTTAACACCAAGACCAAAACACGTGATAAAAACTCATCGAGTTCAGCCACCCGTGGATTATCCATGATGATTCCACCTAACCAACTCCCGCCGCAACCCGTTTCTTACACACTCGGGATTAATTAGTCATCAGGACTAATTAATAGCCTTTTTCCGCCTATCAGACGCCCCCCCGGGGAGATTAATAACGTTAATAGTATTTAAAACCCTGTCGGGCCCGCACAATAACTATTCCATTATATTTCCATTTCTTCGACCGTCGGATCACTCCTCCGCAGATCGACGCTCCACGTCAATCCCGCTGCCCATCCTTGGTAAGAACTTTAACCAGCGGGGAAATAGTGGTATCGCCATCATCCACGTACACATCCAACGAATCGTCGCGATTGCTTAAAACAAATTTTTAACAAAGCTGGCTGCTACTGCCACCGCTTTACCGCATACCGTCGCCCCACTCTCACTCGCCACCCCGTACGTCAATGACGTCATCACTCTCGAAACGACAAACCCTTTTTGACTTGTTTTTGCTCATTTTCGCTTTTTCGCGTATTTAGTTTCTGAAGACCAGCTCCCGCCGTACCTTCAAATTTCACCGCAAATACACCATGTCACCAATTTACTCCAAGATTCCGCTGCGCCCGTGCTGAAGAACAGTTCCTCCATTGCCTGTTACCTGTTAGAAAACCAGTTTCCGTCTAAAAACATGTATTTATCCTTTACGCCCCGACTGCACGTAAAACTCAGTTTCCTTTGTTTTTCCGCTGAAAAAGTGGTTAAAAATCATCACTGAGTCCTCCCTGGAGATTTTAAACCTGTGAAATTGCTCCCCGAACCTGCAAATTGTTCCAATTTCCTCCATTTCAAGAATCCCGCCCGGCCCATGAAGAAAACCAAAAACCTTCATTTTGAATCCACAAGAACCAAAATGGAGGTCCCGGCAGCTCTTAATATCACTCCATTGAATGCTCCTCACCGTGAATTGGACTATTTAACTTTGATAGATGAGGATTTCCAAATTAAAGACCTGCGTTTTGATGAAAGTCCCCTATTGAGCTATTGTCGCTGCAGAGACGAACACTCAAAGGGGCAAGATCTTATAGGTCTGTGGGAATCTAATCTCCCAAGGTATCTCATTCCTTCAGTCCTTATTTTCCCTGAAATCATTCACTATTGCCATTCTAACTATGATCCAACTCAAAGAGCAGTAATGTCCCCTAACCAGAATGTCCTTTTCTCAATTACTGCTCAGTCTAACACAGTAAAGAACAATCAAAGAGTATCAGGATTAAAGAGTATCAGTGGTTAAAGTGTATCAGGTAAAAGTCAGAGTGAAAGTAAAAATGAAGTTACAGAGCGGTCAAAGGTAAAACAGTAAAAGTAATTACAGAGGCAGTAAAATGGTAAAAAGAGATGAAAATACCTTCACCAACATTGAAGTTTATCTAAAGTGAAAGTAAAACAGTCAAAGGAACAAAAAAGTGAAAAGATGAAAAATACAACAAGAAGGAACATTTTTGCAGAAATTGCATATTTCAGTCATAGTTTTGCAGAAACTATTGTGATCAATCAAAGATGAATTTTACAAAACTGAAGGAGGTTTATGTTCTTAAGAGGACCATATACAAAAACCTCTCTCACTTTTCTAACAGCTATTA
Organism: Pinus albicaulis; assembly: GCA_034641835.2. NCBI lineage: Eukaryota > Viridiplantae > Streptophyta > Pinopsida > Pinales > Pinaceae > Pinus > Pinus albicaulis. The sequence continues at coordinate 142,266,161 of CM076582.1, forward strand.
TGGTTTTGGAAATATTAAACAAAGTTGAAAAGCACTTTTTGCAGAAAATTACAGTCAAGTCATCATTTTGCAGAGAATATTGTGGCCAATTAGAAATACATTTTACAAAACTGAAGGAGGTTTATGTTCCTAAGGGAACCATATACAAAAACCTATCTCAATTTTTTCACAGTGATTTCCGAATGAGAGATACATGCACATCTTTAGAGGCTATTTTTCAGACTCTGTAAAACTCTGTTTTACACATATTTTTTACAGAGAATATTATGTACAGCTGGAGAGGAATTTTGGGAAACTAAAAGAGGTTTATCTCACCAACATATTAATCCACAATAACCTCTTTCACTTTTTACATATCTATTACGGATTGAGAAATACGAAGATATCATTGGACCCTAAGTTTGCAGAATTGTTGGAGCAGATTGCACAAAGAAAGGAAACAGTTAGTGACTTGGATGCCTCATCATCAACTAAGATTTGGATCAGATTCGAATTCTCCTCTTTGTCATCACCTATCCATCAAAAATAGTGCCAAATAGTTTGAGTGTCCTTTACTTTAGTTCTATTTATGTAAATAGTTGGAGACATTTGTGAACCAATTTTGATATTTGTTTCAAGATATTTTAGTTTAGAATTTGTATAAATACTCCACTCTTGGAAGCATTTGGGGTGGATTCTATTACTCTGCTGTAACATTGAGATTTTCGGAATAAAATATTTTGGAGAAATTTACTTGTGGCTTGCTGGATGACGATTTGAAAGCACTGGACTTGTTGCAGGATTCATGGGTTGGACTACAGTTCAATAAGTTTTCCAACCTTTGTGTTTGAATTTTATATTAGTTTATACTATCATCATATCCGTTTCTGAATAGTTTACATAAAGGATTGAAACAGAATTTGCTTAATTGTACTCTGTTTTCAAATGTGATTATTCTTGATGTTTTCTTCTGGATTAGTTATAAGCATGAATTCTTAATTGCTCATGTTTTGCTGATTTAAACATTGTTGATTACTGTAACAAAAAATCCTTCATTGCTCTTTGCTTGTAGTCATTTCTCTTCTTTCTCTTGAAAATGGTGAAAGATTCTTAGCTGCCTTTCATCCCTTCAAGACCATCCATCCACTTTAAATTTTAAGGATTGTTCTCTGTCTAGCTATCTTGCCCTGTAATACCATCTTGTGTTCAGAAAAGAAATCCGGTAAAGCCATCCTTAGACTCCATAGCCCAATGGACTGAAAGCCCTCAACCTTGCCCTTAGTTTGTGGATTTCACCATTTTCCCAAAACAAACTTTGCATCTATAACTAGCCTAAAATCATTCAAAAACAAAGATAAATCATAAAGAGAGAGCCCTCTCTGGATGCAGATTGGCTAGATTCTGCATCTAAAAGGTTGGTTTGTGGTTACCTCGGGTATATTTTCCTCTTACACAACTTCTAGGAAAACCTGAGTGATAACATAGTGGCGACCATACTGGGGACCTGAATCATTTTATTGATACTATTGTTTGATTTATAAGCTATAGACAGAGTCTGAAGATCAGCCAGGTAGCCTTTGAAATGCTTTTTCTCTGCAACTGCATAGTAAACAAATGTTGCTTCAGTCTATCTCTGGTTTAGCTTATAAACTGAACTTTGGATTCAAAACATTCAATCAGACTCTCTAGTTTAATAAATCTTTGAGAAAATTTTAATTAAAAATCTTAAATTTCTTAAAGAAATCATAGAAGTTGTTTTGAAAATTCACAAAAAATAAAATAATCATAAAATATTCAAAATTTGGTTTCCTGAAGAACTAAATTTTTCTTCAGAATTGTTTTACAGGTTTAGATCTGATCTATGATGGTGGACAGGGATCAGACACACAAAGGTTAAAATCATCCACCTGGCGACTCCAAAATCAATTTCACTACTAAGACTCCACTGGAGGAATGAACCTGGAAGAACAATATGGAAAGATCGGGCTTTCAACTTGGATTGTTATCCAAGACATTATGTTCTTTCTAAATTGATAGAGTTTTCCAATGTATATTGTATTTTAGAGAAGATCTTAGAGTAGTTTTTAATTTATCTCTTTTGAAAATTGTAAATATAAAATCTCCATGCATATTTGAGCATCATTCTTCTGACTCTTTTGATATCATTTTCCAATCAAGACACTGTTGATCAGAGGTCTACAACTTCAAATTTCAGAGCAATTCCACAACCAAATAATCCATATTCCAAAGCATTAATAGTGATACTGGATGACAGGGTTTGTGGAAAATCTTTCATTTGATGAAATTTTAAATGAATTCAGGGATGAGTTATCAAAACTTCAGTTTGATGAGGATTTTCTAAGAGCTTTCTTTCTTCTCTTGAAAACAAGAAAATGTTCTCCTCAAGTTAAAAAATGGCTTCTTGATATAATTTCTGAAAATTATGAAAATGAAATCAAACTTTTGCATTCTCAGATTCAGTCATACAATTTCCGAAATCCTAAAGAATTCGTTGAAAATCTTCCTTCTCCTAGGCAAGAGGAAATTGTACTATCTTTTGACTTGCATATTGAAGATGGTTATTCTTTCAAACACAAGACTAAAGAAATAAGTTCATGGTCTAATATTCATAATTCAATTGAACAATTAGTCATTGAAGGCCTAGAAGTAAATAACATACATCATGCTTTTATTGATCCTATATCAGATTATATGGAGAATCTTTTGAGCCCAAATCTGCAAACATGTTTTCTCTACAAGGATAAAATACATCAAAAGTGGCCTTTACACACCATATCATTTATTATAAAGGCACATGATCATAACATACTTCCAATTTTAATCACAAGAAATCAAGTTATCCATTTATTTTTACAGCTACTTGATTGGCTTCATTGGCATTTTTGTATTACCTGATTCAATAAGATTTTTAGTAGATTAGAGTAGGTAAATGTGTGCTAATAAGCTTAGAATTTTGAGCATTTTTTTTAGTTTTCAATTTTCAGCTAGTGTTTCATTAAGTTGGTTTGAAATTTTTTTTGTGCTGTTTTAGATCAGATTTCAGGTTGCTAAAAAAGGACTAAAGCAGAGGATTTTCAGTTAGGGGACAAGGTCCTAAGATGGGATTCTAGAAGAGAAGAAAAAGTTTGGATTGGATGGTGACTTCTTGGAATTGAAGCCCGAAGTGAAGGCCCTAAGTTCCAAAAGCTTCACTATCATATGTAAAATAAAGCTACCAGAAGAAGGAAGATTTCATACTTTCAGTTTGAAGACATTCTGAGGCATCTGACCTGCTGTTCTTGACTTTCCACAAGGAAAAGCCATCCCCAAGTGGAGCCAGTGTTAGCCTCCTATATCAATAGGTTTCATTTTTCATGATTGTCTTGATGGAAGTGTGGAATATGTTCAAACCTTCTTACTTGAGCAAAGGTGTTCCATATTCTTAAAAAACCAAAAAAATCAAAAAAATTAAAAAATGTAAAGAGGGTATACCCTAAAAGAAAGATCAAAGGGTAAAAAGAATAAAAATGGTCAAAAAGAGAAAAAATGAACCCCAAGAAAAAAATAGACCAAGGAAAGTGTGCAAATCCAAATGCCACTAATTTTTACTCTGTTGTAATAAATCAATTGTGTGCAGCTTGTGAAACTTTTGCCGCAATTCATGAATAAGTCAAACTGTTTAAACTTGGCTTAGTCATATTTCAATTTCATGTTATAGATTAGAGAATAAATATCTAGCCAAACAGTTTAATCTTGGCGGATAAGTAGCTAGGTAGAGTGAATAAAAGGTGCTCAACAGTTTAATCTGAGCCCTTGGATGTAATAAGGGTAGAAATAGATAGATCTATCATGTAAAAAAGAAAAGATTGAAAAGGGTTTGCAAGTCTAAATGCACCCTAATAAAGAAAAGAAAATGGTAGTTTTAAGTAGATAGGATAGGTAGATGGTGCTGCAAAGTGTTATCTGATGAATGGTGCTGCTACATGTTAGTTAATCATTTACTTTCATCAAAAGTACTGAAGCAGGAAATACACTGGAAAATCACAGCAAGCAAAGTCAAATTCATTAACCTCCCCCATCATTTTTTCCCCTCAAGAGTTTTACTAATTTCCCCAAAAGTACTAAGGTAATTGGAGATCAAAGGGGCTCAAGGCATTTCCTTGACTTCTGGAGGGACCGGACCCTCGGCCTAATGATCAAAAAGACCTAAGCACTTGAAATAATCCATCATTGATTATCTTCCATCTTTAACTTTTTTCTAAGTAAAATCCTATTTTACTTAGGAAACTGATGCAATATTCCATAAAATTCCTCAAAACAACTTGTTATTCTAAGTTTAAGTGTTGAAGATAAAATGTTGCAATTTACTTCATAAGTTATCACTTTCTTAGATGTACAAAGATGTTTTGATTTTCATTGTCCTTTTTCATATTAACATTTGATTTTACTATATTAAATCCCTAGTAAAATCCCTTTTCCTAAGTATATAACTCCCTTTTCTAATAAATATCCCCAAAACCCTTTATTATAATGTTTTACCAAAGTATATATTCCCGCACATTTAAAATAAACGCCCCGCTTTATAAGCCCTTTGGTTAAAAATATAGCCTTATATATAAATTCCGCCCCTATGATGAATTAATTATATTAATTCATTCATCATATAATAAAAATATATACAAAAAACTTTAGACATACGACAAGTATGTTTAATACCAAAACATATCAATAAACTTTGCGAAAGTCTATGCCACCGTCAGAATTCCACGTGGCATTCCACCTGGCCAAGCTCCGCCGCAATCCATTTCATAATTTCACGGGGTTAATTAATCATTTGGACTAATTAACAACCATTTCCGCCTATTAACGTGTCCCCGGGGTGATTAGATTTCACATTAAAACCTTTTTAAACCTTGACGGGCCCACCTTTGAAATCGCACAAGTCCCCATCCCTTTCAGCCATTGGATCATCCGTTCGTTGATCAACGGTGATCATCAATCCCGCTGCCCATCCCTTGCCAGCATGTTAACCAGCGGGGGATGGGCGGTTTTTGAAAAGTCAGCATTCCACGTGGCGTTAAAACTATGGAATCGCTCCCCCCGCGTCTTTTACCGCCTTCGTCCATAAGCGGTGCGGGCTCACCGCTTACCGCTTACCGCATACCGCCGGCCCCACTTCCCTACGTCACCCCGTACGTCAATGACGTCATCACCTCGAAAAAAACAAAAACCCTTTTGACTTGTAAATAAGCCATTTTTCGTGTTTTTTCAGTTATTTTTAGTTTCTGAAAGCGATAGAGCTCCCGTTGCAATTTTCAAATTTCACTGCAAATACACTAATTTACTCCGAAATTCCGCTGCGCCCGTGTTGAAGAACGTCCCCGCCATTGCTCATTACCTGTTAAAGAACCAGTTTCCATCTAAAAACAGGTATTTATCATTTCGCGCCCCGACTGTAAGTCAAGCTTAGTTTCCTTTGATTTTTCTCTGAAAAGTGGTTAAAAATCATCGCTGAGTCCTCTCTGAAGATTTTAAACCTATGAAATTGCCCCCAAAACCTGCAAATTGTTCCAATTTCCTCTTTTGTCAGATATCCCGACCGGTCTGCAAGAAAAAACTAAAACCTCCATTTTGAATCCACAAGAACCAAAATGGAGGCCCCGACAGCTTTAAATATCACTCCATTGAATGCTCCTCACCGTGAATTGGACTATTTACCTTTGATAGATGAAGATTTCCAAATTAAAGACCTGCGTTTTGATGAAAGTCCCCTATTGAGCTATTGTCGTTGCAGAGACGAATACTCAAAGGGGCAAGATTCTATAGGGTTGTGGGAATCCAATCTCCCAAGGTATCTCATCCCCTCAGTCATTATTTTCCCAGAAATTGTCCACTATTGCCATTCTAACTATGATCCAACTCAAAGAGCAGTAATGTCCCCTAACCAGAATGTCCTTTTCCCAATTACTGCTTAGTCTAACACAGTAAAGAACAATCAAAGAGTATCAGGATTAAAGAGTATCAGTGGTTAAAGTGTATCAGGTAAAAGTCAGAGTGAAAGTAAAAATGAAGTTACAGGGCGGTCAAAGGTAAAACAGTAAAAGTAATTACAGAGGCAGTAAAATGGTAAAAAGAGATGAAAATACTTTCACCAACATTGAAGTTTATCTAAAGTGAAAGTAAAACAGTCAAAGGAACAAAAAAGTGAAAAGATGAAAAATACAACAAGAAGGAACATTTTTGCAGAAATTGCATATTTTAGTCATAGTTTTGCAGAAACTATTGTGATCAATAAAAGATGCATTTTACAAAACTGAAGGAGGTTTATGTTTTTAAGAGGACCATCTACAAAAACCTCTCTCACTTTTCTAACAGCTATTATGGTTTTGGAAATATTAAACAAAGTTGGAAAGCACTTTTTGCAGAAAATTACAGTCAAGTCATCATTTTGCAGAGAATATTGTGGCCAATTAGAAATACATTTCACAAAAATGAAGGAGGTTTTTGTTCCTAAGAGACCCATCTACAAAAACCTATCTCAGTTTTTGCACAGTGGTTTTATAATGAGAGATACATGCGCATCTTTACAGGCCATTTTTCAGACTCTGTAAAACTCTGTTTTACGCATATTTTTTACAGAGAATATTATGCACATATGGAGAGGAATTTTGGGAAACTGAAAGAGGTTTATCTCACCAACATATTAATCCACAATAACCTCTTTCACTTTTTACATATCTATTACGGATTGAGAAATAAAAAGATATCATTGGACCCCAAGTTTGCAGAATTGTTGGAGCAGATTGCACAAAGAAAGGAAGCGGTTAGTGACTTGGATGCCTCATCATCAACTAAGAGTTGGATCAAATTCGAATTCTTCTCTTTGTCATCACCTATCCATAAAAAGTAGTTCCAAATAGATGCATTAGTTTGAGTGTCATTTAATTAAGTTCTATTTATGTAAATAGTTGGAGAGATTTGTGAACCAATTTTGATATTTGTTTCAAGATATTTTAGTTTAGAATTTGTATAAATACTCCACTCTTGGAAGCATTTGGGGTGGATTCTATTACTCTGTTGTAACATTGAGGTTTTCGGAATAAAAAGCTTTTGGACAAATTTACTTGTGGCTTACTGGATGACGTTTTGAAGGACTGGACTTGTTGCAGGATTCATGTGTTGGACTTCAGTTCAATAAGTTTTCCAACCCTTGTGTTTAAATTTTATATTAGTTTATGCTATCATCATATCCATTTCTGAAAAGTTTACATAAAAGATTGAAACAGAATTTGCTTAATTGTACTCTGTTTTCAAATGTGATTATTCTTGATGTTTTCTTCTGGATTAGTTATAAGCATGAATTCTTAATTGCTCATGTTTCGCTGATTTAAACATTGTTGATTACTGTAACAAAGAATCCTTCATTGCTCTTTGCTTGTAGTCATTTCTCTTCTTTCTCTTGAATATGGTGAAAGATCCTTAGCTGCCTTTCATCCCTTCAAAACCATCCATCCACTTTAAATTTTTAAGATTGTTCTCTGTCTAGCTATCTTGCCCTGTAATACCATCTTGTGTTTAGAAAAGAAATCCAGTAAAGCCATCCTTAGACTCCATAGCCCAATGGACTGAAAGCCCTCAACCTTGCCCTTAGTTTGTGGATTCCACCATTTTCCCAAAACAAACTTTGAATCTATAACTAGCCCAAAATCATTCAAAAACAAAGATAAATCATAAAGAGAGAGCCCTCTCTGGATGCAGATTGGCTAGATTCTGCATCTAAAAGGTTGGTTTGTGGTTACCTCGGGTATACTTTTCCTCTTACACAACTTCTAGGAAAACACGAGTGATAACATCCTTCGATGTCTACTTTTATGTTTTCCATTTTTTCATCGATCTTAGCTTCCATGCCATCCATCTTAGCTTCCATGCCTTTACGCATATTTTTTACAGAGAATATTATGCACAGATGAAGAGGAATTTTGGGAAAATGAAAGAGGTTTATCTCACCAACATATTAATCCACAATAACCTATTTCACTTTTTACATATCTATTACGGATTGAGAAATACGAAGATATAATTGGACCCTAAGTTTGCAGAATTGTTGGAGCAGATTGCACAAAGAAAGGAAGCAGTTAGTGACTTGGATGCCTCATCATCAACTAAGATTTGGATCAAATTCGAATTATCCTCTTTGTCATCACCTATCCATAAAAAATAGTGCCAAATAGTTTGAGTGTCCTTTACTTTAGTTCTATTTATGTAAATAGTTGGAGAGATTTGTGAACCAATTTTGATATTTGTTTCAAGATATTTTAGTTTAGAATTTGTATAAATACTCCACTCTTGGAAGCATTTGGGGGGATTCTATTACTCTGCTGTAACATTGAGGTTTCGGAATAAAAAGCTTTTGGACAAATTTACTTGTGGCTTACTGGATGACGTTTTGAAGCACTGGACTTGTTGCAGGATTCATGTGTTGGACTTCAGTTCAATAAGTTTTCCAACCCTTGTGTTTAAATTTTATATTAGTTTATGCTATCATCATATCCGTTTCTGAATAGTTTACATAAAGGATTGAAACAAAATTTGCTTAATTGTACTCTGTTTTCAAATGTGATTATTCTTGATGTTTTCTTCTGGATTAGTTATAAGCATGAATTCTTAATTGCTCATGTTTTACTGATTTAAACATTGTTGATTATTGTAACAAAGAATCCTTCATTGCTCTTTGCTTGTAGTCATTTCTCTTCTTTCTCTTGAATATGGTGAAAGATTCTTAGCTGCCTTTCATCCCTTCAAGACCATCCATCCACTTTAAATTTTAAGGATTGTTCTCTGTCTAGCTATCTTGCCTTGTAATACCATCTTGTGTTTAGAAAAGAAATCCAGTAAAGCCATCCTTAGACTCCATAGCCCAATGGACTGAAAGCCCTCAACCTTGCCCTTAGTTTGTGGATTCCACCATTTTCCCAAAACAAACTTTGAATCTATAACTAGCCTAAAACCTTCCAAGAACAAAGATAAATCATAAAGAGAGAGCCCTCTCTGGATGCAGATTAGCTAGATTCTGCATCTAAAAGGTTGGTTTGTGGTTACCTCGGGTATACTTTCCTCTTACAAAACTTCTAGGAAAACCTGCCACTTCCATGCCTTCCATATTATCTCCCAAACCATTCATCTTAGCTTGCATGCCTTTCTTCAAATCATCCATCTTATTTTCCACTCCTTTCTTCAAAACTTCTATTTCATTTTTTGTTGCTCTTTGCGATAGCGAAATTTGGTACACTTGCTCTTGTAATTTTGATATCTCATGTTCTGTTTCTTCGTCTTCATGAGTCATAGTAGAGCCTTTTGAAGGCTTAATGGGTGTTGAATTATTCTTAGGGGCCATTTTATAACCCAATAATGATATATATTCTTCAATATGCCCTTGGAATAAATTCCAACTAATGTTTTTCAAACGAGACTTATGTAATTTGAAAAAAAATACACACCTTTTTCTTGCTTTTGAGGAGCGCGATATTGAAACTGAATTATCTCTATGATTTCGGATCTTCAATATCTGAAATTTGGTACTGTGGTAGCCCTCTGAATCCTCTTTCGAATTCCACAAGTATAACCTGATTTGGATTCTTGAAGACAAAGTTGTGCCCAATCTCCTACAATGATCTAATTATGGATTGGTTCAATAAAGCGAACTTGTATGACTTGCCATGTGTCACTGCTTCCTCCTTCGGCTCTGAAATTGATATATAAGAAACTAATTTCCATGTGATTGCGTCCACCTTTTACATAATTCCAATATGATGCTCAGAGAGAGAGTTATGAAGATTTTGCCACGATCACCTCTTTGAGATGAAATTCGGGAGCCTGAACAAGTCCTAACTTCCACACACCATGTCTCCGAAAATATTGCGATCCAAGATCTAAAATGTTGCGAAAAATGTTCCTTATGAGTTTGGCTTCACTCTCTAAAAATTTCAGATTTTGAGCCTTTGTTGAAAAAACATTATAGTGAAAATTCCGCGATGACCTGTTTAGGTTAAATTGAGGAGCCTGCAAAAAGACCTAACTTCCATAGATAATATCTTCGAAAATGTTTCTAACCAAGCTCTGAAATTTTGCGACAATGTTCCTCAGGAGTTCAGCTTTGTACTCTAAACATTTTAGCTTCTGAAGCTTCGTAGAAAAAAATTTATAGTGAAAATTCCATGATGACCTGTTTGGAGTAGTGAAACCCTAGAATCCAAAGCTCTGATATCAAATGTTGTGAAACCAACTCCAAAAATAGAAGAAAAGATATATCAACACCTTAGAAGTAAGCCACTTCGAGGGGAAACCTCCAATACATTACATGAATGAACAATTCTTGGATGATACAAATGACAAAACCTCCTTTCTATATATAGGAGTCTATGGGGCCATAATGTAATCCTAGACGACCTAACAATAACAATGTAAGGGAACAATAATAAAAATATTGGGGTTAGAGGGGGCTACAATAATAACAATAAGGGCCTACTCTAATAACAATAAGGGGCTAAACTAGTAGGACCTAACATGGGTTGAGTCAAGTCAAACATGTGCAGAAACACGTTCAGAACAATGTTTTGGGCAGCCGTAGGGCATCGGGTTGAGTCAGGTCAACCATGTGCAAAAAATCCTACGGAACAGTGTCGCAGGGTGTCCGCAATGCAGGTTCGAGTTGGGTTCATTCAAGAAAGTCATTCTGAACAATGTTTGAAGGTGTTACAAGGTGCGAGATCGTTCATGCAGGGTCAGGACAGGTCGGGCATGACTCGAATGCATTCACGAAACGTGTGCAGCTCGTGACCCCAGTGACCCGCGTTCAAAAATGCGTTCAAGGTGCCAAGGGCGTCCATTCAGCCAATGACCCAAGTGATCCATATTTTTGTGCAGACTTCAAAAACAAGTTCTATGATATTCTAGAGGGGATTTGGAGGATCCTTTGGCTTGTTTGGACTATTTGGAAGCCATTAACGATACATCAAAGGACAAGCACATTTGGAAAGAAGCACAAGTGGTTTGTGCAGGCTTGGTTGTATGATTAAATGTAAATTATACATATTATTTAATGGTTACTTGCGGATTTTATATTGAAGTTTATGTTGTTTTTTTTCTTTTTCCAAATGCTACACAAGTAGACTACACCTTAATCAACTCCTTTTTAATTAATCTGTCAAAGTTTTCTTGTGTGGAATTAAAACAACATAAATATCAATACCATGTCCACATGAAGCCCATAACATTCAAGGGAGGGGAAACTCCCAATATTAAGTCTACCAGATATTATGTTTCATAAGAATATGTATAATCTATAATAATCATACGATAAAATCTAGCATAAACCCCTTATGCCCTTTTCCAAGTCAGTTTTCGTCTTAGTTCGGCTTAAAAAACCACCAATACTCAATCCAGGCTCAAACTTAGGTAAGGAACACAAAAATACTAAAAAACTTCAATTACCCAAGCCTGCCCGAAAACATGTTCAAGAGGGGTCACTCAGGTCATGTTGCCCTGACCTACTGCCCAGAACACGGGTTGAGTCATGCCCAACCTAACTCCACCCTTCTTGCACGTACTATAACATATGTTCTGCCTGCTGGTACTGTTTTTCATTTCGATGCTATTCTGCACATTCTCTGACTGACTTGGCCCATTCGTAACATGCCCTCACAACTGCTACCTAAACGCGTTCAGATTTCCACTCGACTTGACCCGAGGTAAACACTACCTGCACGGGCCATGCTGCACGTTGCAGCTGCAGTTGTTGTTTCCACCTGACTCGACCCTACATGTAGTATGCTTCTGCTTTTGGTCCTCAACTTATGTTTTCACCCATGCCCAAGGATGAGGCTCGCATCAACAAGACGTTTAACGCTCGCTTGATGCATTGTTTCTTATCCTTTATTGATTCGATGATGAACAAATTCTTCCTTGATTGATTGCCTTCCTTGAATCTAGTCCATTTCCTATATATACTTAATCTAAATGTATTGAATGTGTGTGGGGACTCTTTCCATGAGGCGACCCACCTCAAACTTCCATCACGTCTGCCTGCCTAATTTTATAACGTCGTCTTGTTCATTATTATAATACAGCCACTACACTTCGTCTACCAAGTGACAATATAACATCGGTCCCTTGATGTTTATTTCTTTCCAGTGCCCTAGGTCCATCCGTGTTTCCTGTGCTCGCCACAGCTAACACGTCGGTATGTTTGTGGGTCCATACAAAACAAACCCGCTAAAAGTGAACGTCGCATGCTACCTGTACTAACATCGCTTCCTAGACATACATTCGTCATGCAACCCTCTTACAATGCTCATGGTTTCGTCACTTCGTCAACCTTTGTTCGTCGCATTCCCACCAAGTTGTGCGTCGGCGCACCAATTCGCACCCACTGCACTTGGACTCATCCATAACTCATGGTCCTCACATCCTCCGCCACTCTAAAGTGTTAGCGTCCCTTTACAACACCATATTTTAGTTTCATGATATATCTGTTGGGTTGTATTAATCACTATTAAATGACTAAACAGTACACATAAATTATCAATCTAGCGACTCATTTTTATTCCAATGACAGTTGCACTATCTGTATCGATACACCTAACTAGAAGCAATTCCAAAGAAAGGAAATTTTTGTTGAATTAAATGCTGGAAGTAAATCACTCATGAAGAAATAAAATGATCTATAAGACTAGAATCACACTTCAATTAATCTGGTCTAGCATGCCACACAACAAATATCCAACCGGTATCTCTAATATCATATGCGTAACACCATACCAAGTATTGAAATTGAAGCAGATATATTCACAGCTTAACAACATCAAAAACACCTCTACTGATACATAAACTAAATACAAATACATACACATAACTATCTTAATCACTTCAATCCCTACTAATAAGGAGGGCCCTTCCTCCCTAGTAGGGCAGAGGTAGAGGAATAACTTAACGGAAACTAAATTGAATAATGCATATAATAGCAATAACATGATAGTCTGTATTAATCTGAGCACAATTACAGAGCCAAAATAATGTTGTTCTCCTCTAACATTTTGACCTCTAGGGCCGAGAGCTATATAGTGGTTACATCTCTGAAAATCAATGGATAGATCAGTCATGAGAATATTATGATTCTCATGCTAATTGAGATATAATACATATAGCTATAACCACTTCTTAATAAATTTCAGACTAGAAAATTATAGATTACAATCAAAATTTCCCTTAGGTTGTTATCCAAAAATACAATGCTAAGGAACTTCTACAGCTATCATAATAAAACCATAGTTGTAGTGTAACAGCTAAAGGACAGGTCAATAACAGGTGTTGACGAGATCCAGTCAGTGGTACAACTCTATCAGTAGTTCGCCAGTGGGTCTGTAACAATAGAGTGTAACAACAATTTTCCAGTGGGTCTGTAACAACAAGGCATAATAGCATCACTTAGCTGTAATAACACCCCTTTAATTGCTCCTGTGGACCTCGTGCTCGGGATCTTTAGTGCTATAAATGACATCTGGAAATACAACACAAAGACCATAGATCTTCTCCAAATATTTATCCTCAAATTGTCATAGAAAGGCACGATATATCATAATAATTGATTAAATGGCAGAGTAATGAAAATAAGTTGAAACATCAAATGTTAGGATAGAAAGGTAGGAAAAAGAGGCAAAGATAGTCCCATTGGTAGTAGTCATGATGAAAAATAAGGAAAACAAGTGTAGGAAAAGTGTGCAAAACTAGCACACAACATCTCCCCCCAACTGAAATACTTGCATGTCCTCATGCAAACTCATCTCTCATGGGAGTATCTCCGGTGCAGGTCGGTGAGATCATAAGCACCAATTGTATCTTCATATACATAAATGTAACCCTGATTGGCCATCAACTATCATACCCAGGATTCTGACTCAATCTTACTCAATTCATAATTACTCTGATAATCCTCAATTGGCAGCCATATCAAAGGAAACTTGAATCTCTATCCCAACCACAAAGCACCAAGGGATTGTATGATTTGTGCATAAGCTAGTATATGTGTAATAGCCACCACAAAATTCTAGAATGAGAATGGGTCCCCCTTCAGTAGCTCAACACTACTATCATCCGTGTGTTTCAAGCACCCTGTCAAGGCTTGGCTCTTCATCATTGAGAATTGATTGAGGCAGAAGTTCACAATACTTATTTTTTAAGTGGCAGCTGGTTCCTTAATTCCATAAGTACTCATCATTCTCCTGAATTCTCACCTTAACAAGGCATCTCATACTGGTTATGCCCGAACCCACAATTCCATCTTCTCCTCATTAGCCTCCATATATTTGATGGCCAAATGCCATTCAATATAATTCTTCATGAAGGACGCAAAAGCTCTCAATTGAAGATCTCCCATATAGGATAATATTTTCACAACCATCTACATACTCACATGTTCACAAATAATATCGTGTAGTAATAACTCACACAACAAGCTTTGCTGATCAAAATCGGAGGAACATAAAACATATAGAAATGTACGAGTGGAAGAACGTAAATAAGTCCTGTCCTCCATAATAGCTTTCATCTGGAATAGGAAGTAAAGTTCTCATAGAAATATAGGATAGGATGGAGAATTCTGCCTACAACCCAGAAAATTGAGGGTGAGGTCATGAAGTTTTTTCTTATCTATGGTGAGATCCCAAACCTGCTACTGTAACAACAACAGTTGCTCCTCCTGTTTCTTCAGAGCTTCCTTCTTCTTATAATCCTCCCATCCTTTCTTAAACTCTTATTTCATCCATATTTCATGTAAAGTGTCTATTTCTCTCTGATGTTCCTTCGGCGAAATTGTCCCCTCCCGAAGGGATATTGCTTCCTATTTCCACTTTTGTAATTCGGAAATAAAGAAGATTTTCTCATAACTCCATCCCGAGATGGGACCCGATGTTCTTCTAAATTCAATATCCACATCAATAAGGGGTATAACAGCCTCTTCTAAATGGGGTTTTTCCACCTCTACTACCAGTTCTTGTGTAACAACAGCTTCCTCGGTGGGTTCTTGTGTGTCAGCCCCTTTGTTTCCACCTAAAGTAGTCTTTGTGTCCATTGTTGTTTCTTCTACAATAGGAGTGGCCTCCACAGGTTCTTGTAGGTCATCTTCTAGGTCATTTATCATAGGAGGCTCTGCTTTAACTGCTGGGTCTTGTGTAACAATAGTATCATTAGCAGGTTCTTGTGTAATAGCCTCCAGTCATTCTATTTCTATTTCCATTGGGATGATATTTTCTCTACAAACCTTATATCCCACTACTATTAAGTTTTAAAAACATGTAGTGCATACAGACACCAGGATTTCCCAGATAATTTTCGTTTTAATTCTTCATTTTCCTTTCTTAGATTTTCTGGTTCTAAAAACAAGACATGAGTTTCATCCTTACTTGATGAGGAGGGTTGCTTTTCTTCTTCTAAGACTTCTACTTCTGCCTGCTCTTCGGTCGTAGGCATAGGTTCTGCAGTTATGCGAACTTTCACCCTTTGTTTTGGTCTTATATCCCCAATTAGTTCATCAGTAAGCTCTCTCCCAATTCTGACTCTAACAGGTAGAGTCTGGGTTTCTACTTCTTCCTGACTTCCTCCTGAAGTCGTGGTCTATTTCCCCCAGCTTTTCCTTGGCCTCTTTCGCTTGAATTCTTCCCAAGTTTTTCCTTGCTGGCCTAGGGCATCCAACACGATTAACATGATGAGTCTGTGATTAGTCACACATGCCTCTGTGTGCGTTGTTGTCTTTACTGCTGCCTCCATATGCTTGATGTTCCCTAATAAGTATAATGGAAAATCAATGTTTTGTTGGTGCCAAAGATGATTAAGCAGAGGAAAGTGATATTTAAACACTATCGTGGATCTTCCCTCACAAGTGATATATTTAATTAAACCCAGGGTGGCATCTGCCTAAGGATGAGGAAGTGACAACCTGTCAATTCCTCTCCAGTTTTTCTTCTCCTTCTAGGAAGTCTTTTTTCAAGGAGGGGTCATTGATTTTTCTATTAAACCACCTTCGTCCCTCTACCGACAATGAATTTACCCAGGAAATTACCTCTTTAGTCACCTCAACTTGCATGCCCCTAACTCGTGTTTGATTATTGTTCAAATTACAGGAAAATTCAATTGCCACAATTAGGGGAATTTTGAGGTCTAAAATGGGCCTCCTAAGGAAAATGCACAATTAAAATTCACTTTATGAGAACCAATCACATTTTAGGGGATGACATTATCTCTAATTGTTAAGGTGGCATTGCTTGAGTTAAAGGTACTTACTTGTCACATTCTCAATGGTGGATAAAAGCTCATGGTTAACCATGGTAGTGCTATAAGTACTTTTAAAGTCAAATTAAAGTACTCATAATAAATGTCATTTCACATTTTTTGAATAAAATTCATACATAAAATAATATATTACATTTATTATATTATTTTTATATAGTACATTAATTACATGTTATTATACAATTTAAATAATATAAATTTTAATTAATAACATATTATATAATTAAGAATTTATATTTCTATTTATATTTATATTTATTTTAAGTTATTTAAGTACAAAGGACAAATGCATTAGTTGTTCAATGATAATGACTTTTTCTTGAAAAACTCATTCTTATTTATAGTCACATCAATACAATTTTTTTATTCATTTTATTTTGGTACAACTTTTGAACTGAATTTAACCATGGTTACATGGATTGTGGTGCAAAAAGTGAATTGCAAATTCATAAATATTATTTTATTGATTTAGCTATTATTTTATTATTTCCTTAGGAGGCCCATTTTAGATCTAAAAATTCCCCTAATGCGCCTTGTCTGAGACTTCTAGCTTCTCGAAATATTCAATCCATCGGGCATCTATGAATATATGGTAGGCTTCTGGAACATTCTATAAGGCGTCCATAGAATTCAAATCATTCGTGACCACTCCTCCACCCATCTTGTTGTTTGTTCCTAAATTCGCTTCTTGCTGCTCAGCCCCACAGTAATGTCACCACACTGCTCACTATTTCTTGGCCTCTCTGCTTATTCCAATTAATGAGTTTACAATGAGTATGCAAGGTTTCAGTCGAGGAGGTTGATAGAAGGTCATAGATTTTATGGATTACCAAATCGTACCTCACATTACTCTTCATAAATGTCTCATTATGGAAAGTAATGGGATCTAGTACACATGTTCTTTTTGAACTGGATTTATTCATTATTGACATTTATGTTATTAATTTGGTGCATGCGGATTTGATAGAGGTTTATGACTACGACTCTTTGCAATTATTTCAAGACATATCCCCTCCCCCACTTTAATGGTGACGGTCGCCCACGACCATCATGGGAATATCATTACTTCTGCCAATTAATCAGCAAATCATAAATGATAACGTTTACCTTTTGAATGACATACCTGAGGTGATGTGGAAGAATATTTCGAATTTCTGGCATTCTTCTTGCAGTGCTCATGTTATTGCGTTTGGCTGGCACGATTATTATTGTTATGGAATGAAACATAGGAGACAATGTTCGTGGCTGTCGGTTGTTACATGTGTAATAGCCAAGACAACCCTTAAATTATTCTTCAAAAACATAATAATACGAAAAAATAGGTACAGAAAAGAAAATTACATGAATACCATCATCCTACAAAGTAGATCATGAAGGGAAGATAATGTTTCGGGAAGACAAACGTGGGTGTAACAGCCACCACAAGAGTGGTTTTCAGCTATTACCAACTATCTGACTGTGCCCCAGAAAGGGCTTTTCACATTTATATTTATTATTTTTGTATATATATATATATATATATATATATATATATATATTAAACAAGTGTACCAACTACCACAAAGGTGATTTTCAACTGCTACGCTTATTGGAATTTCAATTTTCAGGTTGCACAAGAGAATGTTCCCATGTTGTTATAACATGAAGATCAGAGTCCGTGGCAATTTTGACAAATGATTTGTTTGAAGTGGGTTGATGATATAACCTTAGACATTTCCCATTAACCAATAATGGTGTCTTAGCACTGTCGATGGTAACCAACTGTGTAGTGCCATTGTCAAAGACCATGTCCACCTCCTAAGGACCTAGCCATCTGGTGCAGAGCTTGCCTTTGAAATATTTTAACATCGAATCATACAAAAGAGCCCAATATCCTTTCTGGAACTTTTTCTTCTTATTAAACCCATCATGCCATCTAGCTCTTTGCTGCCGAATGATCTCTATCTGTTGAATATTAGCCACTCATTTCTCTTCCAACACATTGAGTTGGTTCAGTCTTTGTGTCTGTGCCGTACTCAAATCTAGATCAACATTCAATGATATTCTTAATGTCTTTCCTTCAAAATCTATGTGTAATAAAGGATTCTTACCATACACAAATTCATATGGTAAGAAGCCTGTAGTATTCCTCCATGTTTTCCTATAGGCCCACAGTTCCTTTGGAAGTTTCCGGGCCTAATTTCTTTGGTGGTTGGCTACTGTCTTTTTTAAGATTCCCTCATTGACTTTATTGGTGCTTTCCACTTGACCATTTGCTTTTGGGTGATATGGTGAAGTGATTCTATGATGAATTCCATAATTTTTCAACCAGCTTCTTGATTAAATGAGATGTGAACTGATGCCCCCCATCTGTCACTATCTCTCTGGGTACCCCTAAGCAAACAAAAATATCTTCAAAAAGGAAGTCTGAAACAACCTGCTCTATTTCTCTGGTTAGTGCCTTTTCTTCGACCCATTTTATGACATAATAGGTGCAGACCAATATGTATGCTTTTTCTATGATGAAGGATTAATTGGCCCCACAAAGTCTACGGCCCATTTATCAAATCGTTCTATCACTATATAAGGTTTTAACGACATCTCATATTATTTTAGAGACTGGTCCATTCTTTGGAAGCTATCACATCCTTTCACAAATTTCTTGTCATCCTAGAATATAGTTGACCAGTAGTACCCTATTGGGAGTACTTTATGGCCTATCCTCTTGTCAGCGAAGTGTCCTCCACAAGGTTCCTCATGAAAATACTTCAACATATCAAATACCTCATCTTCTCTAACACATCACCTAATCTAAAAATCTGGCCCGGTGTGATAGAGATTGCCTTCTATCCACCAGTAAGTAGTACTATGTTGTATAATCTTCCTTCTTTCCATGGAAGAAATTTGGTGTGGGAATTTTCCTGCAGCAAGGTAATTGGCTATATCTTCATACCATGGTGAGTGAGTAGAGATGAAAAAAATATATTCATCTAGAAAAGAATCCTTAGTGGCAGCGAAGTCATCACTTATAGTTAATCTAGAAAGAAAATCAGCAACTACATTAACTTTTCTGGGTTTATCTAAAATAGTAATATAAAATTCTTATAACAACAATAACCATAATGTAACTCTACAATTATTAACAAGCCTTTTCATCAAAAATTGAATTACAGCATGGTCAGTGTGTACCAAAACCTGGTACCCGGTGATGTAGTGCTAAAATTTGTTGATAGCATGCACTACTGCTAGGAATTCCTTCTCAGTAACAGTGTAGTTGAGTTCTCCTGGAGTTAAGTTCTTGTTGATGTAATAAATGGTGTAAGGCTTCTTCTCCTCCAGCTTCCCAAAAACATCACCCACAACCATGTCAGATCTGTTTGTAGCAATATGAAATGGAAATTCCTAGTTTGTTCCTTGTAACATAGGTGTCGTTGTTACACAATTTTTCAACTTTAAAAAGGCCTGCTCACACTTCCTTGTCCAAACAAATTCCACATTTCATGAGTAATGAAAATAGAGGAGATGAAATCTTTGAAAAGTTCTCTATGAATCTCCTATAGTATCCTGCATGTCCCAAAAAACTATGTACCTCTTTTGCAGCCTTAGGGATCGGGATTTTTGATATTACCTCAATTTTTGCAAGATCTACCTTGATTGCATCTGCTGAAATGAAATGTCCCAGCGCAATTCCCTCGGTCATCATCATGTGGCATTTTTCTGTGCTCAGAGCAACATTAGTTTGTTCACAACGTTCCAGCACTTTTTCGAAGCTACATAATGCTATGTCAAAGGAATCCCCATAGGGTGTAAAATCATCCATAAACATTTCAAGATGGTAATTCAAAAGATTAGAAAAAATACCCAATATTTCCCTCTAAAAGGTTGTTGGTGCATTACAGAGGTCAAAGGGAAGAACTTTGTATGAAAAAGTACCCCATGGGAAAGTGAAGGTTTTCTTGTCTTGGTCTTCTACGGCAATCTGTATATGATTAGAGCCACTAAACCCATCTAGAAATGAAAATAATTTTTTTCTAGAGAGAGTATCCAAGACCTAATCAATGAATGGTAAAGGAAAATGGTCCTTTTGAGTGGCCTTGTTAAGCTCTCTATAGTCAACAAAGACTCTCCATTTTCCATTATTTTCGGAACTATGACAATCGAAGATACCCACTGGCTGTCAGAAATGGGGTAGATGAAATTAGCATTAAGGAGTTTCTACAATTCTTCTTTCACTATCTCCTTAAGTGCGGCGTTCATTCGGCGTTGCGGTTGTATAATTTGTTTGCAGTCCTCTTTAAGGTAAATGCGGTGGGTGCATAGGCCAAGATGGATTCCTTTCATATCTGTATAGTCCCATGCAAATTCCTTTTTGTATTTCTGTAATAGTTGTATCAAAAATATGTTTCATTTAGCAATCAGGTTAGGATTGATGTTTAAACATTTTCCCTATTCGATTTCAACGGGATTGCTAATAGCATGTGGAGTTTTTTTCAAATGTTCAATAATTGCATCATCTACCTCATATTCTTCTCCAAAATCTCTAATGGATGCAACAAGGAGTGAATTACTAATAAAACCATTAATGATATCGTCCTCTATTTCACCCTTAAAGTATTGTCCTTTTCCAAGCGTGAGAAGAGGTAGGGAAAGATAAAATTTAGGTGAAAATTCATCCCACTAGGGACTACTTGAATCCATATGAGGTCTTTATGGGGGATAAAGGTTCAAGTTCTTAGTGGCCTATCCATTTGATATCACCATAGATCCAGACCTACATTAGATATATTCATTTGTAGTGGCCAGCCATGGTCTTCCCAAGATTAAAGGATGACCCCCCGGATTGGATTTTGTTTGTAAAATGAGAAAATCAACCAGATAATTCCAGGAAGCCACAGTGATAACCACATCTTATATCATTCCCTCGGGCTTCGCACATGACCTATCTGCTAATTCAAGCATTGTGGGTGTAGGTCTAAGTCCATGAAGTCCTAGAGAGATGAAGAGGTCTTTAGTTATGTCATTAATAGCTCCCCCTAGGTCAATTAAAGTATTTGCTATAGGTTGATTATCAATATGGACAGTCACTATATGGTTCCCTGGGTCATTATATTTAGTCAACAAAGGATGATCAATCATAAGATCAAACAATTTCCCCATGACATCAATAGTAGCAAGGTATTTAGGTTTCCTTCCAGTTATTTTTACACATAGATCCCTCATTGTTTTAGCATAGATATGTAGTTCTTTAAGAGCTTGTAACAATAGAATCCGCACATACAAATTTTGTAGCTCCTTGAAGAATTCATATTTAGGTTGTGAGACCAACCCAGTTTCAGTTAATCGTTGAGGGTATGGGGGGTTATGAATGCTAATAGCTGAGTCAACTATCATAGATGTACCATCTTTACTCAGATTGGTTGTTGTAGGAACAAAATATCCTCCCAAGTTGGATGCTACAGATGTAACAACAGTTGTTGTATCAGTTGTTACATGTGTAACGACTTCCTCAGAATCATCCATATCCTTCCTAGGCGATTCACATTCTTTGGTAATAATGGGAGTATGTTTAAATATGATGACTTTCCCTGATCGAAGCTTAACCTAGTTAAGTCTAATAGGGGTAATAAGATAATTCTGGAGGGTAATCAGAAAATCCATGCTCTAGGCTTCCTTATTATTTGGATTGGGGTTAGGTTGCACAGGTAATTGGGGTTAGACAGAAGGTGTAGGATTTTAAATAGAAGGAGGTTGTAACTGTTACTGCTGCATTGGTATAGGAGGGGGTACTGTACCTTGGCGATTAATTCTCCAGTTCTGACCCCAAGGATTGGGTTGTGATGGAGGATATTGCATTGGTGGAGGAGATGACCACTGGTTCCATTGTGAAGGGAATTGTGTTGAGGAAGGAGTAGGATACGGCCATGGATATTGTTGACTATTATAAAAATTATTCCAAGGATAAAAAGAGGAAAAACATGAAGGCATACTTGTAGGTCTTGGCTGCCATGGTATTTTTGATCCGATGAAATAATAAGATTGAACATCCTCGCTTGATTCTTAAAGTACCACCTTCAGTCTGGGAAATTCATGACACTGATTTGTAGAATGCGCTAACTCACAGATGTTTCACAGGCTGACACTATTCAGCCCACATTCTCTTTCCAAATATTTCTTTTGGCATCGGGGACATAATATTGCTAAGGCTTCTTCAACTTCTACTTGTGCTTTCTTGACTTGTACCATAGTGATCTGGGTAGAGAGAGTGCTAAGGAGGTCGTTTTAAAATCCTCAAATAAGTTCCCGATCTCTACTCTGATTAATCCTCACCTTATGGAATTCTGTATCTAGACTGAAGTGTCCCGAATTGAAATTCTCCCTTTGACCAATCCTGTTGAGCTATGCAGGAAAAGCTTCATTATTTCATCAAGAGGTTCTTGTGATATGTCTCCTTTTCCCAATAGATTCAGATGTTCCAGAAAATCATCTCTTATACCTCTTAAAAATATTGGCTTTAGAATTTCTGGATCTAAGTTACTAAACTTAGACCTTTATAAGTTGTAGTGAAATCGCTCCATATAGTCTTCCAGGTTTTCCTCTTCCTTTTGTGCAATTCTGAAAAATTTGTTCTTCAAGTCCCTGGTTCTACAGTAATCCTAATAGTTAAAGAGGAAGGCCTCTCTCATGTCATTCCAAGTTCAAATCGTGCCAGCACCCAGTCTCATGAACCATATTAATGTTGCTCCTTTCAAAGTAGCAGGGAATAATTTCAGCTTCTAGGCATCTGAATTGTAGTCATAACATTTACACAACATATCGTTCAAACAGAAAGTTATCAGGGTCTTCAACAACCATCCATTGAAAGGATGGTAGGGATGATAAAGGAATATTATTCATAGGAGCCTCATCCCATGTTACTACTATTGGAAATTCAAAAGTAACAGATCTATCTGTCTTGACATTCTCATCCCCCATAGTTGATTCTTCCTAATGGGATGAATTGACCTCGTAGTGTACTGGAGATTGACAAATAAAATGATTAGGCTACTCTAGAACCAACTATTTGATAACACTACTAGCGTCCAATTGATGATCAACTGAATTTTTCTCCTCAAGTCCTTGATGCTCCCCACTGGTCTCTCTTTATCCTTCAATTCTCATATCTTGATCAATGATTCTCCACTTCTATTTTGAATCTGGATTTTTGGTATCAGGAGTGGATATGTTGTTCGAAGGATGGTGAGGTCCAGACACGGAAGACACCAACGGTCTAGGATTTGATATGGTGGCTGCTTTCTATGGTCCTGTCTTCCTATTACCTCTATATGAGGTGGATTGTTCCTTTTCTTCCCTTAAGATCAGATCTCCAAAGAATGTCTTTCTTCCCAAATTTTCACTCTTTTGTTCGTTCTTACAACTCGTCTTTCCTGTAGTCAGTAGAGTGGGGGAATTTATAGATGTTGATGTGGTCTTACTGGCACACATGGGCCCTATGTGTATCAATTCATCCTACAAGTGATTCATTTTTTACAGCAGTGAGCCCCCCCAAGTTCGTTAGAGAAGTGTGCAAGTTCTTACCTCTCGTCTTACCCCCTAACGATTGTATAGCTGAAGACACCCTAAAATAACACCCAAAATTCAACTCTTAAGTGTCCCAGCAAGACATTGGTGAGCCTGCTCAATTTTGTTAGAGTGATGCACAGGTTTTTACCTCTCATCTTACCGCTCGACAATTGTGTCACTGGAGACACTATAAGAAAAACAAAATGCTCTGAAATTCGCTCTCCTAATTGTCCCAGCAAGACATTAGTGAGCCCGCTCAAGTTCATTAGAGCATTGCATAGGTTCTTATTTGTTCAAATCTTCACCAAGATGCCACTATGTATAGTCATATCGTATTACCATAGCATCAAGCTCGATCTTCCACTTTTCTACTTCCTATTTCAATGAATGCCATGTTCTTTTCATGAAGACCTTCATGATCCTCCTGAATGTCTATGAGCATCTTCTCGAGTCTTTCCATGTTCTCAAAGGTCTTCTGTAAGATGACATCTTGAGAGAGTGCTTGGGTCTCCTCAATTACTTGAGTTTCTTCCACAATACCTTCCATTTGTTTTGCTTAAGAATGATTCAATACCATCTACTAACCTATCCAAAACAAGCCCTGTAATTGCTTCTATTAGAATCGCCAATTCCACCAAAGTTTCGAAGCTTTAGCTTCAATCTGCTTGTTATCTGTGCTTACTTCAAACTTGTAACATTCCTAATTTAGCTTTTACCTAATTAGAATATAAAACTTTGTCTTCCTAAATTAATATATGAATAAGAGGGTAGAGGGACCCGTAAAACCCTTTAGTAGGAATAAAACCACTTCTTAATGTGAATTTGGATCAACGCATCTAGATGAGGTGAATATGAATAAACCACTTCTTGGTGTGAATGTGGGTTAATGCATGTGGATGGGGTCATTTTGACCAAATCATTAGCGTAGTCATGGAGGTAGTGGAGACAATGGAGGATAGCGCAGTCATAATGGAGGTTAGTGACCATGTGTATAGCATAATTATTGTGTGGGGCCAAGAGGGTGAGGGCTCACAAACAAATAAGGAAGCGGATGGCATCCATATAGATCATTATGGATTATTATTATTTCCTTGTCGTTCATGACTTGAGCATGCTTGAGCTGTTTAGTTGAATCTGCAGTGTTATTTAGCACAAGGGTGTCTCTGAGTGGAGATCCCAGCCTCATCCTCGGCAGAATTCAAGTGCCTACTCAGGAGAGGATTCTTGTTTTCCATGTGATCTGATCTCATCATGCGACATTTAGGCCACTTGCAAACCCTCTAGTGCTACACAGTCACTCAGTGACTTACACATTCTAGTAGCAGAGTTTTTTAGAAGAGGGGGGGATTCCATAGCATTTCTTCTTGGAATCCATTGAAGGGATCATCCCTTCAATAGTTGGGCCTGGGAGTACGTGTAGCTACTCTATCTTTTAGTTCAGCCCATAGTCTAGCATACGCAGAAGTTATGCATTGCAGACCCTAGGAGGTGATTTTCTAAGGTCAGCCAATCCAGAAATCCTCTCTTGGTTATTCTGGGTTTTTGTTATAGTGTCTGGATTCTGAACCCTAAATTTTCCTGAGCACCAGAACACCCTCACCTACACATTCCTATTCGCCTAGTGGCAGCATTTCCAGCAGGGCAGTGCAGAGTGAGAGCTCCAGCAGTGCAGCAGAGAGCAGTGTTTCTAGTGGGAGAGCTTGAGGCCATTCCAGCCCACGTTTGCTGGCTTGAGTGATATTTATTTTGAAGCACTGTTGTATTGGTTTCACCTCAATATTAATAAAATGGCTCAATAGTTTTGTCTATTTTTATGGTGTTTTCAGCTTATTTCCATATTTTTGTAGTTTCTAGTTTATTGTGTTTTGTATTACTGTCTTTTCATATTTGTAATATTACAGTGGTATCCAAGCTCATAGACTTCGCTCAGCCTATCAAAAAACCAGTATATGACACCATAATATAGAGAATACATTACAGACCAGACAAGGAGATACAGAAACAGAGAATGCAGAAATTCGATGGAATAAAAAGTGATGGTTTTGCGCTATATGGTTCGGGAAAATGAAGCTAAATACCGAAAATCTAGGACATGGGTTTTGTGTGGAACGGTAAAATTCTATTTTTGTGTGAGAATTTTTTCCAACTTTAGTCTAGATTGGGAGATATGGAAGGTTCTTTGATAGATAACAAAAATAGAAAACGCAGAAATTCGTTGGAATAAAAAGTGACAGTTTTTCGTTGGATGTTCTAGGCAAATGAAGACAAATCTCGAAAATATGAGAATGGGTTTTGTGCAGAACGGAACAATTCTATTTTTCTATGTGCAGTTTCTCCAAATTTAGTATGGATTGAGAGAAATAGAAAGTTCTCAGAGGACATTTTTCTCAGATTTGTTTTGGTGGCTGTTTTTGAAATTCTTCCAATTGAAATACCAGATTCAACTTGTTTCAGAGTTCACATCCGAAAAAAAAAATTGTGTTCTAGTGGAGGAGGATAAAGGGAGTCTCCAATGGTAGAATAAGGTTATGGGAAGGATTTTGGAAATATCCTCCTCAGAACTATGTAGGATCTCGCTAGAGAGATGAAGGAGATGAGAGTGGAGAGACAAAAGGAAACCCAAAGAGGGTTGCAAATTTGAGAAAATTTGGGTACTTCACATCATTGGTGTGATCAACCAGCAGTGCAACAAGCTTCTCATCACTCCACTATGCCTACCTTCCTAGCAGTAAGATATGGGGCTGGAGGACCACAAGAGTAGGAGGCTCTCAGTGATTATTTTGTGGAATATGAATCTCAGTATCAAAGATTCAAAGAACATTTTAATTTCCAAAAAAAATTCTAGATTAAGGAAAAAGGAAGACCTCGCAGCTACAATAAATGAAGAGGGTACACGCAGGGCTATTACCTGCAGCATACTGTGGGTCGACCTTTTCTACCCACTTTTGATGGGTCATCAAAGAGTACAACAAAGACTTGGGAGGAGACAATTGAACATACACTCGTTGATGAGACACCACCCATTGTTGAGGTATCCATTGATGGGGTATCTGGGGTTTTTACTGATTTTTCTAATTATAACAGTGCATCACAGTTTGATGAGGTGTCAAGAGACAACTCCACTATTGTTGACGAGTTGATAGGTGTTAGACTCTATACCAATAGGTGTCATTTTTCATGATTGTCTTGATTGAACTATGCAATATGTTCAAACCTTTTTCTTGTGCAAAGGTGTTCCATATTCTTAAAAAAAAAAACCCAAAAAATCAAAAAATTTAAAAATGTAAAGAGGGTATACCCTAAAAGAAAAATCAAAGGGTAAGAAAAATAAAATGGTCAAAAAAGTGAAAGGAATGAACCCCAAACAAAAATAGACCAAGGAAAGTGTGCAAATCCAAATGCCACTACTATTTCATATTTTGTAAATAAGTAATTGTGTGCAGCTTGTTAAACTTTGCCACAATTTATGAAGAGTCAAATTGTTTAAACTTGACTCATTCATTTTTCAATTTCATGTTGTAGAATAGAGAATAAATATCTGACCAAACAGTTTAATCTTGGAAGATAAGTAGATAGGTAGAGTTAATAAAAGGTGCTCAACAGTTTAATCTGAGCCCTTGGATGTAATAAGTGTAGAAATAGATAGATTTGCCATGTAAAAGAAAAAATATTGATAAGGGTTTGCCAGTCTAAGTGCACCCTAATAAAGAAGAGAAAATGGTAGTGTAAAGTAGATAGGGTAGGTAGATGGTGTTGCAAAGTTTCATGTGATGAATGATGGTGCTAAATGTGTTTAATCCTTTACTTTCATCACAAGTACTAAAGCAGAAAATACATTGGAAGTATTTCACAAAAGGCAAAGTCAGAATCATTAACTTCCCATCTCACTTTCTCCCTAAAAGTTTTACTAATTTCCCCAAAGTGCTAAGGTATTTGAAGATTAAAGGGGCTCAAGGCATTTCCTTGACTTTTGGAGGGACCGAACCCTCGGCCCAATAATTGAAAAGACCTTAGTACTTGAGATTATTCCTCATTACACTTATTCACTTTAAATCTTTTCATAAGTAAAATCTCATTTTACTTAGGAAAATCATGCCATATTTCATAAAATCCCCTCAAAATTACTTACTATTCTAAATCTAAGTGTTGAAGTTGATATAATGAAATTTGCTTTAGAAATCTTCACTCTCTTAGTTGTGTAAAGTATTTTGAGTTTTCCTTGTCCCTTTGCCATATTAACATCTGATTTATTTATTAAATCCTTAATAAAATACCTTATCCTATTATATTTAACTCCTTTTTATGATAATATCCCCAAAACCCTCTTATTATAGATTTTTAGCCAAAGTATTTAATTCCATATGTTTGAAATAAAATCCCTCATTACAATACCCTTTGGT